>JAUCNO010000044.1:5614770-5641649 GCA_032353835.1 Enteromius viviparus
GTATGCCTTTGTTCCTGAGCCACCACTGTAGGGGTCTCATGTACAGCAGGCCAATAGGTATGACGTTGGACGCAGCTTTTAAAACTACTTGACAGTGAGTGACTGGCCTTTTACTCTCACCGGAGTAACCTTGAACCTCAGCGGTGGGGTTCGAATCTACTCAAGGAGGTGTCATATTAGACCGCATCGTGGTCGAGTCCCACACCACGCCTAGATAAGTGTTTCTCTGATCTAGAGAAAGAACACTTTTCTTGGCGTTCAGTCTCAACCCCAATCTCGATGTCCGCTTGCTTCTTCCGGTGATCATGCTAATATTGGCCAGTTCGGATGCCCTGGAGTTGCAGTGGAGCCAGAGCTGCATCCACACATTTTGTAAACGCATGGAGTGAGAGTGCAAGGCCGAAGGGTAGTATCTGCTATTGGTATGCTTTGCCCCCGAAAGCAAACCTCAGGAACCTCCTGTGTGAATAATGGATCGATACATGAAAGTATACATCTTTTAGTTCTATTGCGTCGAACCTGATTCGTGCTACAACCTGCTTCACAGTGAGCATTCTGAATTTCCGTTTCATAACTGAGAAGTTCAGTAACCTGAGATCTAAGATGGGCCTCAGCACTCCATCCTTTTTTTTGTGAGGAGGGACCACCTCGATGGCCTCCTTCAGAAGAGTTTCTACTTCTTGTTCCATCCCCAGAGCCTGCTCTGTACGAACTATCGTATTAATGACGCCCGCTAATTGTGGCGGAGCTCGTCCAAACTGGATTCTGTATCAATTCTCTACAGTATTCAGGACACATTTGGCAGTAGTTTCCATGCTGCTAAATAGTCTATTAAGAGAACAAGTCTCTCGAGGCTGGTCTCTGATGATATTTGAGGGATGATGTTTTGACACAGCCCACCCTCGGGTAAAGCTCGGGGGCGAACATCTCAGCACCGCTACGATTCCGGGTGGATGATACTGAGAGTGATGTTCATGGGAGACACTCACGCCCCATAACACCGACGAGGTTAGTGAGACGGTCTCCAGAGGGCACTGAGGAGAGATGGGCACCGTGTAAAGCTGTGTATACCACTCTTCCCCAGAGGGGCCTGTCCTCTGAAGTCCTGAGCCACTCGGATCAGTACTTTCTTTTTCTGTCCTGCGGGGCCTTCTTTCTTTCTTGAAACATGACCCTCAGGTCTTTACTAGACTTCGAAGGCCCCACTACAGAGCACCACTGTCATAGTGTGCAGACATGCACCAGCCTGACCTGCTGCTGAGTACCCACTAGCGCAGAAGTTGATCTTAGCGGCTTTGTGGGCAGGAACGGAGCCTTCACAGACGAAGCCAAATCGGGAGAGAGATAGCTTGCAAGCGTCTTCTCTACCTGCGGCAACGTCTTATAGTCGTTCTCATTCATCCCTACTATGTTTCCGTAACAAGAACGGCCTTTTCTATGATTTTGCTACCTTGGTGTGCAAATCAGGAAAGAAGGGAACGCTCCGTTGTGAAGTTGGTGGCCACACTTTAGAAATATTTCATCTAATTTGCTCTTTTGCGATTCGGCTTTAACCTCGGCCGGCCAAACTTAGGTACTTTTCTTGCTTTGTTTTTTTTTGCATCACACTTAACATTAGGGTTGGGTATCGTTTAGGGTTTTAAAGTGAGCAGGTAAAAGAAAATCGAACAAGACAATAATCGTGGGCAGATGACATATCATGAGCTTGCGGGCTTCCGTTTCATCGCATATAGATCAGTTTTCCTCTTGCGGAAATGATTTACTGTGCGCGCCAGCATCAGTGGTGCGCTCGCTTATTAATGACATATATTTATTGGGTTTGTCGTTTAGGCACGGAACCGAAATGAGGCACCGAAATCTGCGTTTTGATTCGTTTCGGTACATACCGGTTACTTAGGTACCAGTGCTATAATGGTACTGGGTTTTGGTACACAACCCTACTTAACATCCTATTTACACACACACACACACGTTTGTTATTGTGAATTATGGGGACATTCCGTGGCATTAATGGTTTAAAAAATAAAAAAATAAAAAAGTCATGTCCTCCAAAGTCGCCTTCTGCTTGTCATTATACAAATTTGCGACCTCATATGTCACAAAAATGCACACACACACAAACAAACAAACAAACAGTTATATATTTTTGTACACATCATGTACACCTATGAATTAAAAAGGATATTATTGATTACATACATTACAATACACTCTCAGAAATAAAGGTCCAAAAGATGTTACTGGTGCGGTACATTTTCAAAAAATAAACTTTTGTAACTATTAGTTTAAAAGATGTACTCTTTTATACACAAGTTGTAACAACGGCCTCTGTGGCTCCCTCTAACCAGCATCAGCGGGAACCTTCCCCGGGGTACTAGTTTCCTCTCGGACCCCTTCTGTGAAACTCTGTGTAATTTCTGCGCCAGGTGTCTGTTGTTTACGGGACCATAAAAGGGCGCGCTTTGCAACAGGAAGTTGCGAAGTTTTGTTTTGCCGTGTAAACAAAATTAATATGTACCTTTAGGTAACAAAATGGACCATTTAGGTACAAACACATACCTTTTAAAAAAGTACCACCCCAGTGACAGCTTTTATACCTTTATTTCTGAGAGTGCATATAAGTAAAGATTTAGTCACAAATTTTTTAATATATAAAAAGAGGTAATTTTTTTAAGCATTATGGATATAGTAAAACAATATATTATTTAGTAAATTTATATACACAATAATTAAATAGTAATTACTAATTTTTATGAAAATATACTTTGTGTAGAACGGCATGCCCAATCACTGGCTTTAACTGTTCTACAAAGTTCAGTTCCAAACACACCTGTTTTTAATTTTCAAAGATTCTAAAAACCTTAATTAATTTCTGCATGTGTGTTTGATTAGAGTTGGAGCTAAACTTTGCAGGACAGTCGATCTCCAGGAGCAGGATTGGGCACCCCTGGTGTAGAAGATGACCTGCTGCATTTGCCAAAAACTTTCATAGTATACAGCACAGTATGTACAACACTTAATTCTCCAACACTTCAGACATTTTCAAAGAAAATATGACAAAAAAATAACTGTTTATAAGATGATAACTGGACCACATTAATTAGCAATGTGCTCAGGCCACGCAAAACATTTATTGCTGCACAATGCGTTCTACTTGGCTTACTATTTAAAAAAAAAAAAAACATTATTCATTAAATGCAGTTCCAAACATAGTGATTATATGCAAGCTTTGCATTTTTAAGTACAACATGACATAAATATTGGGTTATTTCTACATTAGGTTCCATATTACGACCCCTGTACAGCATATTAACTTCAGTAACCTAAGAAAAATAGTCCACTGAGAAAGAACATTGCTCGCTTCATCTTAAAAGAAAACTTTTGCCTGACAAAGTAATCAAACTACTGCTTCAACAACCGTACTGCTGCTTCATCAAGCCTAACCCAAGAAAAACCAACTTCGCTCCTCTGGATCACTTGATCACACCCCTTTATCTTCATGGTTTTCACCTTCTGTCTTTAATTTTTTCTCTAAACATTAAATATCCCATTTTTCCCACTGTAACACTGAGTTATTACAACACCTCTGGGAGAGCTCTCTGCACGCTTTAATATAAACACTTTCGCAGCTGGAAAGAAGAGAAAGGGGTCAAAGGAAAAAAACTTGGATGAAAAGATAACATCTACAGAAGAACGTCGTTCCACTCCCTTCCCGAAGCAGAAGGAGAGTCAGGGTGGAAGCTGGGGTCCGATGGGAGACCCGTGGTGAGAACGGCAGTAAATGCAACATGAGGTTCCTGTTGTGGAGGCCCAGCAGAGCTAATGGACGAAACAGGCTGGCAAGAATTGCAGTGGTGGTCCCAACAAGAGTCATCCCTTCTGAGCGAGCTTAGCTTTCACCTTCCCTGCAGACCCCTCAATAATTTTGAACAAAAGATCTCTCTTAAGGTATTATAAAAGCAAGAAAGCTCATTCCCAGATTACAAATGCGGTTAAGAATGATTGAATATGGTGTGTTCCAGTGAGTTTGAAGTATTTCTTTCCTACTGCTGCTTTGCCTGTGAAACTAATCGTGAAAAGGGTAAGCAAGTCTCTGACTGCGTACCAGGTTGCTTGTTTGAAGAGCTGGGTCAAACGGTGCAATGCTCTAAAGCATCAACTCTGTATTCCAAAGAACGCAACTGACCTTTCTTTCAAAGCTGAGGAAAGATGTGTCAAGAAATCTGGCTTAAAAGTGAGACCGGATGAATTGAAAGACCTTGACTATGATCTTTGGAAACGTGGAGACCTCCAACTTAGAGCGTCATATGAGAATGAAGTCATGGCGCCCTGTCAGGAGAAAAAAGCCACTTAGACGACCACAAGAGTTGGTCTGATTGACTGGAACAGACACAGGGTTTAAGTGACATCTTTTAAACGAGTCTTTGTACTTCTTGAGGTGGTTTTAAAAGCAATTGCAGTGGATCTCAAAGCCAAAAAAGAATTATTCATGGAGTAGTACACTGCTGAATGCAGTTCAAATCATAACTTTTTATGAACACTTATCTGAATTCCACACAAATAGATCATTTCTAATAGAAGCCGCATATTGATCAAACGAGTTAAGATTTCTTCTCCATCTCAGCCAAGTGCTTTAATTTAACCATCATTTATTCTCAACAATCTGGCTTGGGACATTTGGGCACTCAGCATGGAGTTGGGCTTGGATGTCCAATCTCAACAAAAACGGGGCTGTGTGGGGTAAGAAATTAGGCCCAAAGGAAATGGCTTCACTCAGCACCTGGGCACTACAGGCGTGCCGGCCCACACGGTGTTGGCCGATCAAAGCTCAGCCGTCACTTGAGACATAATAAAAATAAATAAATTATGCCCTCAATGAATGGGTAAGGGGGAAGTGTGGAGGTGTTTGGTTAGAGTTGAATTGAGGGGGCTGGGTGGAGTTGGTGTGGGGTGAAAGCACAAGAGAATCTTTTTCCCAGCAGTTTGGAGCTACTGTGACCTGTTGTGGAAGGTGATAGCATGAAGGAATGTGCCACAGAGCCTTGCGGTCAGGGCTCAAGGGTGCGGGAGTATGACTCTGGGGACCCTCATGCTCAGACGGCCAGACGTAAGGTCAAGGTTGGGTTTCTGACCCAGACATGATGGGGGGGATAGGATGGAGATGTTCAGAGAAACTGAATTTTGCTTATTGAATTGACAAAATTATTAAATAAAATGTGTAATGTAATATAAAATGTTTGCAAACAGTTACAAAAAAAAAAAAAAAAATTATACATATATATATACATACATACACAAACACACATACACATATCTTTGTAAAGTTACAAAATTTAGACCATTTTAAAGCCTATTCATTCATTAATCTTTATTTAAAGAGCGCATTTTAAAAAATCCCATGGTTGACCAAAGTGCTGTACAAAAAAAATAATCACATACAAATATATATTACTAAACATAATAAGCTCTCACAGAGGAAACCATTTCATACATTAAGAACTCGTATTAAGGAGGTGTGTCTTGACTTTAGATTTAAAAGAGGACAATAAGAGACAGTTCAAATTTAAACTGACAAGTTTTTTCAAAGTTTGGGACCTGCTATTGCAAAAGCTCGGTCTCCATGATGCTTTAACCTTGATCTACAGACAGACAGCATTCCAAGGCTGCCAGATCTAACTGAACTGGAAGGAGGGTGATAATGTATAATCAGTAAGTAATCAGAAAGATATATTGGTGTTAGTCCGTGTAGAGCTTTAAAAACAAAGACTACATTTTTTTATTCTATTCTGTTTGTTTAACTGGTAGCCATTGCAGAGAAGTTAAAATGGGAGAGATGTGTTAAAATTTTTGACACCCTGTCAGAAGTCTGGCTGCAGTATTTTGTACCCGCTGAAGTCCAATCTAAAATTGAATTGCTCCATAGTGAAGTGAATTGAAGTAATCGAGGCGCGAAGAATTAAATATATGAATAACTAATTTAGTTTTTTAACGAAAGGGCAGGTTTGACTTTAGCAAGATGTCATAAATGATAAAAGCAGGATTTGACGACAACATTAATTTGTTTTACAAACTTAAGACCTAAATCAAATAACACACCTAGATTTTTTGCTGAGGTCTAGATGACCAAAATCAAAGGAATCACTGAAACTTCGGTTTCATTCTCAGTAAGGGCTAAAATCATGTGAGAGCCAGGTTTTCACTTCATGAAAACAAGCTAACAGAGAACCCCTATGGAGCTAGAATCATTATGTTTAAAAGGGATGTACAGTTGGGTGTCATCAGCATATAAGTGAAATGATACTCAATATTTAGAAAAGATGGAACTCAATGGCAGCAAATATAGAGTGTTGGAGCCAGAATAGTTTTAATGCGGAACGCCACAAGAAAGACATGCAGTAGAAGAGGTGTATTTTCCAATGCCAACATCCTATTAGTTAAAAAAAGACTGTAACCAGTTCAA
Source organism: Enteromius viviparus (assembly GCA_032353835.1). Taxonomy (NCBI): domain Eukaryota; kingdom Metazoa; phylum Chordata; class Actinopteri; order Cypriniformes; family Cyprinidae; genus Enteromius; species Enteromius viviparus. The sequence continues at coordinate 5,621,231 of JAUCNO010000044.1, forward strand.
GATGATACCCTGAAAGCCTAAAAGATTTTCCTGTCTGGAGATAAGTACAGAGTGATCAACAATATCAAATGCTGAGCTGAGATCTAGGAGGACCAGAACTACAGTACCATTGTCAGTAGCCAGCAAAATGTCATTAGTAACCTTCAGTAAAGCAGATTCAGTACTGTGGAATTTAGTGGAATTTGGAGATTAGAGATTGGTCTAAAATTGCCAAGATCAAGATTTGGTTTCTTCAAAAGTGGAGTTACGGAAGCATGTTTCAGGCAGCCAGGATGGAATACTATCATATGGACAAAAAAGTTGGGTTTCAGGTGAGCAATAATATCTTTACAGGTCTGAAGGAAAATGAGACTAAATGTGCTCCAAATAGGAGAGCACCCAGTTTTTACAGGTGAAAAATGCAAATAATAAAATCTCAATAAACAAAGCTTTTTGATAGAAGGCTTACTCAAACATCAGATCTTACTGCAGACGAGTGTGCAGATGAGCGTTCAGTTGCCAGTACGTCAGCTGCCATATACACAAAAGTAAAATCCTCACATGCTGTAAGTAAGAAGAAGCAAATCCAGCGAGCCATCTCAGAAGTAATACTTGAACACTGAGCAAGGTTAGAATGTCAGAGATTTATGACTAGATAAAGCTTTGTTTTGAATCTCCATCCCTGTAATGGAGAACTACTAGGTCCAAAGTATGTCCATGAATGTGTGTTGGGCTTTTGCACCCATTGAAAAAAGCTGAAAGAGTCCATGAGATTACAGAAATCTGTAGGCGGCTTACCAGGGCAACAAACGGAATGTTAAAAACAGCAAGCAATAAAATGTGATCACACATAGTTAATATATTTGCCAAAAAATCTGCAAATTCACTGATAAATGCATCATGCAACTGAGGGGGTTGATAAATAATAACACAAAGAACTGGTCCACTAGAGACATTTGATCTAGAGACCTGCCCTACCACAGATTTGATGGGTGCATACAGGTGCGGGCGGAAAGGTCCTCAAAGTTACATGTTAGCGCTCTTGTCTACTGCACAAAAGCAACAAGAATGACAAAATAAAGTAAAAACTATTTACAGGCGCAAATTCGGAAGCTAATTCTTGCGTGGTTCATGACTGTAGACCCACACCGTGGCACAATGCCTGAAGACTGAAGACACTAATGGGCAGCCATGGCGACAAACAAGGTGGGAGGAGACAAGAGTTCATAATAAGAGTCCTTTAATGGGGAACGGAGGGACAGACAAACAATAAACATAGTCCAGCCTTGAGTGCCCGCTGGAGGCTTCTGAAGGCAACTGCAGTGCAACTCGTGACAGCTGAAGGAAAAATAGGCTGTCGCACGTTCTTAAAAAAATTAAACTACTTATATGTTTACCTCCGGGCTTTTGGGGGCGGAAGCGGGACAAAACATGAATAATGTGGGACGGGAGCGGGAGAAAATAATATATATTTTTGCGGGAGCATGACTGAAAAATCTGTCTCTAATTTAAACCTCGAAACTTTTAGACATATCAGACGGGATAATATGGCCTTGGATGTAGTTTTTTTTAAAAACAACGGCCAAACCGCCTCCATGACCCCAAAGATCACAAGAAGTAAAAAAATTATTTCGGAACAAGCTTGGAGAAAGGACTTAAATCCCCCTCTTTGGTTCATGTTTCAGTCATAAACAGCAAATCCAGCCTCATTGAGATTAAAAAGTCATGTAAAATGAACATTTATTTATTTACCAAAGACCGCACGTTTAGTAGTGCCGTCGTAAAAAGGACTGGATCACCATCTCGCCATCTTTTTTAAAATCCAAAAACTTAATATAATAATAAAATATAATAATAAAACATGTTTTTTGCTTTTAAACCCTGTAGAATGTCTTGCCCTGTAGAGTTTCTGTAAATGTGATTTCTGTTTGTTGTTGGATGAATTGAAATGATATTCTGTAACAGATGCTGTCCATAGAGCTTAACTTGTTTTGAACCCATAGCATTTCTTTCAAATAACTTATTAAATGATAGTTTTGGGGGGAAATTTGATGATTTTTTAGTTAAAGAAGCTGTTGAAAAGTTTACAAGAAATCATTAAAGGATTTCATTATGTTAGATGTGTTCATTTAAGTGTCAAAACATCTGAGAAAGATGGGAAACAAAATGTTTGATGATGCAATTATTTTAATTACTTTCAGAGCAGCAATTTACAGCCAAGTAAGAGACTAGCGTATTTTTTTTCCTGCCAACAACACAGTTTACAAAGTACATAACAGTCATATTCAAATGAAGTCTCAAAGACAGTTTGTGATTAGTGGGCCATGTTCAGTTCACATCAGATTTATGATTGTATACGCTCTGTATTGTGAGATAAAGACATTAAGAATTAATCATTCACAGATGTGTGCCTCATAATTTGCATAGAAACACTGAAATATTATTCATCAGATGCAGAGGTATGTATCGCTCTGTATTAAAATCTCATTTTCTATCTTCTAACTCTTCCATTCCAATGCAGTCAGTCAGCAAATTAGGAATTCTCATTTAAAAGCTGTTTAATGAAATGTTTTAAATAAAAAATAATGTAAATAGTATTAGTAATAATAACTAATAGTAATTCATATGCCGATTTGCTGCTTAACAAAATATATCATTATTATTATCAATGCTGAAAACGGTTGTGATGCTGAATATTTCTGTAAAAACAGTGATAAATGGTTTTAAGATTCCTGAACGAATAGAAAATTCAAAAGAAAAGTGTTTATTTAAAACTGAAATGTTCTAAAATGTAAAAAAAAAAAACCTTTACCATCACGCCTGATCAATTTAATCCATTGTTGATAAATAAAAGTATTAAAGTATTAAAAATAAATATTTCTGATCTCAGACTTTTGAAAATTGAGTTAAAAATATAAATATATAAAAAATATTGTCATTGTATTCTCAGTATCATAAATTTGCTTTAATAACATAAGCATTCAAGGAGCTTAAATTCCTCATTTATAAATTGATGATCAAGTTCTCCAACAAAGAGCATCTTATGCAATAGAGGCAAGACCATCACAAGATCATGTCACAAATTTGATTAAAGACAAAGTGAAATTACAAAAGACAGAAATATTTCTGTCACAACGTTTTTTTTGCTTCAAATTTTTTTAAATTCCCATAAACAGTTTTTAAAAAAACATTTTTTTTTTTCTTAGTGTGATAGAAAGGCTCAATAAACAATGGTTTCAAAATATTGTTTTCAATACTGTTGTCTCATAAAATATGTACCTCTGTGCATTTTTTGTGCACCACCGTTTTATGTACCTCACTGCACGTTTCACAGCAATTTCAAAGAGAAATGTCCACTGAGTGGCGCTAAAACACAGGTTCATTACGTGGCCCTGGCACTTTTGTGTTTCGTTGACATAGGTAAGTATTGTTGTGTTTTTATTAAGTTCCCTCAGTTATGTATTGTAAATATTCGGGGGTTAATGCTCTATTGTGTTGAAAATGTATGCCCTACACCAAATCCAAACCTAAACCTACCCGTTAAAAAATGCTAAACTGTTCCTTCCTTTATGTAGATTAGAACTGTTTTGTCACTGTTTTGAGCTACAGAGTAAACATACTGTCTATGCAAACCCACAGATATGAAACCGGATATGTATGATGCTATCATTGAAGAGCATCAGCTTTCAGGAGAACATCTAGAATTGTGGAGCCAGGCCTGGGGTTGGGAAGCTCTCGATTTAGCGGTTGATCTACAGTACGTTCCAGAGTACAGTACATACAGGCGGCCAAAATGAGTTTCCTCTGCAGGGTGGCTGGGTGCTCCCTTAGAGATAGGGTGAGGAGTTCGGCCACTCTGGAGGAGCTCAGAGTAGATCCGCTGCTCCTCCACATCGAGAGAGGCCAGCTGAGGTGGCTCAGGCGTTCCTGGTCCCCGATAAGCGGAAGAAGATGGATGGAGTTACTTTTTATGAAAAGTAATGCGCTACATTACTTTTGCGTTAATTTTAAATATGGGCAGAGCTTAAGAGTTTGTTTTTTAATATAAGAAGTTCTATTTATAGCAAATCTAAAAGCACACCAAAAGTGTCATGAATAAACCTCAGGCTGAAGAAAAAGTAAATTCACATCTGTAAAGTAGAATACAGAAGAAAGTTCAATAAAAACACAATTAAGGTAACTAACAATAGTGACAATTAGTTGTCATGTTTGTCATGTTTGCTTGTAAGTATGGTAAAACTGGATCATCAAAGGTCAGCAGCAAAGACATTGGTTAATAAAATGAGATTAGATACATTTGTGCAATTTAACTATTGCAGGTTTGAGTCATATTTTTGAGAGTGAGATGAATTAATGCACATTAACATTTAGTCTGGAACTACAGTTTATTCACATACCGCACGCCTCTGTATTTTTGATTTTTTTCCCAACATGGAGTTAGGAGACTTGCCTGTCAATGAATAAAAAAACTAATTAACTGGCGTAACTTTTTTGAAAAAGCAACTCAGTTACATTACTCTAAAATGATAAAGTAATGCGTTACTTTACTAGTTACTTGGAAAAAGTAATATTATTACGTAACACGCGTTACTTGTAATGTGTTACCCCCAACACTAAATTAATATATTAGCATATTAATATTGTTTTGAAGTCATAACATGATATTCTATGAATAATTTTGTGAAAATTACACTTTATTAATCGAAACTCTGTAAATTTGTGTGAAAAGAAATAAAAGGTGTCAGAGATTTCCTGCCTCTAGTGTTCATTTCTTTTGGAAACTGCAGTGATATGTACTTATTGACTGAAAAGCTTGTGGAGACAGCTCTATACTACACGGCTCAGCTCTATACTACACGGCTTCATGGCTCGCTAAAAAGTGCACCAAGGTACATTTATGCCATGATGCAAAACTATGTACGGTTCCTCAAATAACCTTTTTTACGTGATTACCTTAAAAGAACCATTGTGTTCAGAATATGATAACGATTTTTCATGTATGGTATTTCTGTACTGCAGTGATGTAATTTCATAATTTCGGTATTTCATAAAAAAAATTAATAAAAAAAAAATAAAAATATATATATATATAAATATATATATTTTAATAATCGGTTACAAAAGCAAAAGGTTTTTAATATGATATAAACCACCAACCTTACACACACACACCGAAAATAGCTTGGAAATAAAAATGTACAAAACCAAATCTTGAAAACCCAAAAGCCAAAAGCCGAAAAGCCAAAATGAAAACCCCAACAACAAATGTGCCCATATAAATATTAATCCCCTGTTAAATATTAATTTTGTAGTGAAATTTGCATTTTTCTTTGATCACATTTGCTTGACTTTCCTTTCTGGTATCTGAGCCTCTTGCCTTGTGCAGCTAAAGGTAATGAAAAATGTATGTGGTGTGTCTCTCTGCAGCAGCCTGGCCCACTGCCCTTCTTTACTGGAGGATGACAGGGCTACAGCACAGACTTGGACATCGCCACTGCTTCACCAGCACCGCTGACACTCAGCTAGGGTGGCAGGCTCAGCGATTTCTCCTTAAGCCCTGCGTGTGTCTGTAGGTGGGTTGGCAAACGCACTTATACTGTATGTGCAGTGAGCGGTGTAGTATAGAGCTGTCTCCACAAGCTTTTCAGTCCTGTCAGGATTAACTGGAGATCTGCTCAGTGCTGAGCTGTTACGATTGAGATCCAGAATACTGGAGTAATTTTTCCCTCTGGACTGTGCCACAAACCTGTCAAACCCACAAAACCTATTCTCCAGTCATCTGACCATATAAATGAACAAACCAGCGACTAGGGAATGCTTATTTTGTTCTGGATAATATGCATGTCTGTCAGTCAGTGGAATTTTTTTTTTTTGTTTTCCCTGTGTCAACTCAGATGGTCAATCAAAACAAAAACTTTACTCATTATTTAAAGCAGTTAAACTGCCATACTCTTAAAAAAGCAATCAGCCATGCAAGCGACTTATGAAATCTAAAGTCATGTCAATAGCTCTACAGTGATAAACAGAAAAGAACAAAAACTAGCTCAGCTATGGAAACCATTAGATTCTGCTGTAAAACAGTTTTAAAGGACTGTCATTGTTATTTAACTCAAGTCAGTTCAGTGTTGGTTCAGTTCCCTTTCACTCGGTCACTCCGAGTCACGTCGGTGACTGACGATTAGGAATCTCGCTTCGAGATGGCAAATCTACTCTGTGTGTATATAAACACGCCAATGAAGTTGGCATATGCTGATTAATATTCAGCTGAACTTAATCACAGTGCGAGTATAAGCAGGTCAGCGGATTAAGCATTCATTAGCTTTTTGCTTTGGAGCCGAGCTACATGCTGTTCCTGAGCATTTCTACTTCTGCTATCCTGACGGAGAAGACGTGTCACGGCGTTTGCGGCGGCGTTGGTTCCAGTCGAGTGGCGGACACATCTGCATTGCACTATCAGCGATTGTGATCCGAGCGTCCATCTCTCCTGTGCGCTACAGCCTTTACTAAAAGAGCAAAGCCTAAAGAGACAGGCTTACGGGTGGTACGTCTTTGTAAAGACGCGTCCTTTTAAGGATGTCCTACCACCCGTCCGATCTTGGGTGCGGCCGTTACCTGGCGCCGGCGGATGGTCACAAACACTGCCTTACGTGTCTGGGCACCAAACACGCTAAGGCAGCATTTTTGGATGAGTCATGTTTCGCTTGCGGTAGGATAACCATTGCGGAGCTGTGGACCAGGCTCCACTACCTCGAGCGTGGTGGGGTCCCTCTTCCGCTTACGCGATCCGGAGCTCGCGCTGCCAGCGTCCGCGGAGCTTCCGGTTCCGGAGTGGGAGGGGCTGATCTTAAGGTGACAGTCAGGAATTCTCCTCGGAGTGGGCCTCCTGTCACCCACACTCCGTCACCTGTGGAGTACCCATTGGGGCTTTCCTTGCCGGCAACGGTTCCGGAAGTCACCTTTGGTGCTCGCCCCGATGATTGCAGCATCAGGAGGAGAGTTCGACTCTGGAGAGGAGGCGGAGGCCAATGTGACATCCACTGGGCGTTCAACTGTCCCCGACACCGATCTGGAGCTCGTGGCTATGCTTTCTCGGGGCCGCCAGGGGGGTCGGGATTGAGTGGAATCCTCCACTTCATCCCGAGCCCACCCGGTTGGAGGATTGGTACCTCTGTGTGGCTCGTGCTGGTGCACAGGTTCCCACCCCGTTGCCATTCTTCTCGGATGTGCATGATGAGCTCGCTAAATCGTGGAAGTCACCTTTCACTGCCAGGAAGTGGTCGAGTGGCTCATCCTCCTTCACCACCCTTGACGGTGGAGCAGCCAGGGGCTATACGGGGATCCCCCAGGTGGAGAGGTCTGTTGCGATGCAACTGTGTCCTTAGGCCTTTACCTCCTAGCAGGACAACCCATTGCTCCTTTCCTGGGCCTGTAGACATTCATTGGCTCTCGTCGGTGATGCCTACAAAGCCTGGGGAGAGGCTGCCTCCTACGTGCACGCTATGGCGTTGTTGCAGGTCCAACAGGCCAAGGCACTGAAGGCCCTGCACGAGGCTGGTCACGACCCGGAAGTTCTTAAAGTACTCCTTACCACAACGGACCTCGTGCTTCGTGCGACGAAGGTTACGGCGCAGGCTCTGGGTCATGCTCCCGTGTCCCCGACCGGCCTCTTCGGCGACGCGATGGAAACTTTTACAAGCAGTTTTTCACCACCAAGAAGCAGGTGGAGGCAGTCCGTCACATCCTGCCGCGGCAGCCTGCTGCTGCCTCCACCCGGGCGCCGCTGGCCGAGCCTCACCCTGCTCGTTGCCGAGGGAGGCCCCCGGCTGCCGCCTCCGATGGTTCGCAGCCCCAGCAGCAGCCTTCACACTGACAGCGTTAAGGAGCCAGCAGTTGGGCCCCCGCCAAGCCCGCCCAGGCCCCTGCAAAACCCGGTGGGAAGAGGAGATGCAAGAGGCCCTAGGACGGGCGACCAAGGGATGGAGGAGCCGGGTGGAGAATCTTTTGTTTAGTTTTCAACCGCCACTGGCCTTAGGGTCAGTGGTACCCAAAACACTCGACAAAAGAGCAGTTTTCTTTATCTCTGGGTCCACTGAGGGGAGGAGGTGTTGTGAACAGACCAATAAAAAGAGCCATTTTACACACTCACTCTCCTCTCATTACAGTCAGCAGTTCGAGTGCCAGGAGTAAGGCCCCACAGACTTCCAGCCTCACTTCTGCCCGAACGCAGGTAAGAGTGGCACGCACTCGGACCCCGCCTCGGACCGGCTTAGAGACACCCGGGCCGGGTCCCTGCGTTCCCCCCGGCTGCCCCAATATCGGCACCCCGGTCGTCCCGTTAATGCTGCTGGCACGGTTTCTAGATGCCTGGATAGGCCTCAGACCGTCTCGGTGGCTTATCCGGACCATCCAGCTCGGCTATGCGATTCAGTTCGCCCGACGCCCGCCCAAGTTCAGTGGCATTCGCTTCACATTAGTGAACGCTGCAAATGCCCCTGTCCTGCGTGCAGAGATTGCTACTCTCCTGGCGAAGAGAGCAACAGAGCCGGTCCCTCCAGCCGATATGAGGACAGGGTTTTACAGCTCTTACTTCATAGTGCCCAAGAAAGGTGGTGGGTTACGACCGATCCTGGATATGCGAGTCTTGAATCGAGCTCTTCACAGGCTTCTGTTCAAGATGTTGACGCCAAAACGCATCTTACCATGTGTCCGTCCCCAGGATTGGTTTGCAGCCATAGACCTTAAGGACGCGTACTTTCATGTCTCAATCCTTCCACGCCACAGGCCATTCCTGAGGTTCGTGTTCGAAGGCCAGGCATTTCAGTACCTCGTTCTGCCCTTCAGGCTCTCCCTGTCGCCCCTTGTGTTTACCAAAGTAGCGGAGGATGGACTGATTCCGCTCAAGGAGAAAGGGGTTCGCGTTCTCAACTACTTCGACGATTGGCTGATACTAGCAAAATCCAGAGCTCAGTTGTGCGAACACAGGGACCTGGTGTTACAACACCTCAGCCTATTGGGCCTTCGGGTCAACTGGGAGATGAGCAAACTCTGTCCGTTGCAGAGGATCTCTTTTCTCGATATGGAGTTGGACTCGGTCACACAAATGGCAGGCCTCACCGAGGAACGCGCTCAGTCGGTGCTGGACTGCTTGAATTCGTTCAAACGCAGGATGGCAGTTCCACTGAAACAGTTTCAAAGGCTCCTAGGGCATATGGCTGCAGCCACAGTGGTCATCCCGCTGGGACTGCTCCATATGAGACCACTTTAGCACTGGCTTCACGATCGAGTCCAAAGGTGGGCGTGGAAACGCGGCACGTTCCGGGTTCTGATAACACCAGCCTGCCGTGTAGCCTTTTCCCCGTGGTCAGACCTGACTTTTTTTACGGGCAGGAGTGCCCTTGAGCAGGTCTCCAGGCATGCTGTGGTTTACACAGATGCCCCTACCACCGGGTGGGGCGCCATGTACAACTGGCATGCAGTGTCAAGGGTGTGGACGGAACCCCATCTGCATTGGCACATCAATTGCCTCGAGCTGTTAGCAGTACGTCTGGCTCTGGGACGTCTCAAGGAATGCCTCCAGGGCCGCCACGTACTGGTCCGCACGGACAACATATTGGCTGTAGCGTACATCAACCATCAAGGTGGTCTAAGCTAAGCACAGGGTGTTCGTGTTCTCACCTCAAACAGGACCTGTTCGATCGGCTTGGCAACGATATTCTCCAGAGTGTCCTTCTTAGTAGACCCTGTCGAGTTCCTCCATTCCCCTTGGCAGCCGGATGTTGCGGAGCATCTGGCGCCAGGCTCTCGATGCGATGAATCCTTGAGAACGGCTAGAGGGCTGGGACCCATGAACATACCTTTTTAGAATTACTCATGTGTATTCATGGTTAAAAAAAAAAAAAAAAATTGTGTTCCCCAGCAATATTGCTCTATGAGGGTTCAGTCACCTCTAATATTCCATATGCATTGAAATCTCATGACATTTTTTCTGTCTTAGGACGTCCCAGTGGTCCAGGTACTTAGGTAGTGCAAGTTCTGGTATCCTGTATTTCGAGTGACTCAGAGCGACCGACTGAAACGGAATGTCTCGGTTACATATTGTAACCCTCGTTCCCTGAAGAAGGGAACGTAGACATCACGTCCCTTCGCCATGGGGGCTGTACCGCCGCTAGGGGGCTGTGTACACCGGCTCGGCTCCTCAGCAAAAAATGAATGAATGCTTAATCCGCTGACCTACTTATACTAGCGCTGCTATTGAGTGCAGCTGGATATTAATCAGCATATGCCAATTTCATTGGCATGTTTATATACACGCAGAGTAGATTTGCCACCTCTTCTTCAGGGAACGAAGGTTACATTACGTAACCGAGACGTTATTGACATTACTGTTATTATTCGTTGACAAGGAGCAAACCATTAGTCTGGTTTTCATTTTGCTCTAAAATTTAAACCATGTGAGTTATTGCCAAAGGAAGCCATCAATTCAACATTTAAACAAAACGTGATCACAGTAATTAGCTCATAACTTGAACCTGAACGTGGTTTGAGTGCAATGGGCCTTTTTCATGCTCTCCTTCAGAGACAGACCAGCTTTTTACTTAAAAAATGCAAGAATACCATAAAAGCATATCACATTAAAAAGCAATATCGGGCAAGCTTAAAAAATTAAAAATAAAACGAAAACACTGTATTCGTATTTCTTCAATGTGTCCAGTCGCAGGCAGATTGTTCATTAATTATCTCATGACTGTTGCAACACTAAGAACGATTACAAGTGGCTCACTTGCATATTGTTTCACACAAAAAGCAATGTCACACATATAAAAGGGTATCATCTAATGTTAAATAAAGTATTTTAACAGAGAATCTGCCCATGGCTGCTTATGTTACTGCTGAAGAAATACTCGGAATGCATAATGTTATTTTTCATAGTGACAGTTTTATTGTTTTAATTATTCCCCAATGTACTGTTATCATAAGCACTTTTTGAGCACAGATTTTATTGCTCTTCAATGTGATTTTGTATTGTATGTCATTCTTGCATTTTTTTAAGTAAAAAAAAAACTCATGTGTCTCTGAATGTGGATAGCAAATAAATGCAGATGCCTTGCCTTGTGCATTCATGAAATATGTATCAGAATATCATGACAATATTTTTCTCATTTCATCATGACGTAGCCTCAGCCAGGTCTGTACCATAGCGTCCTGTCCCAGGGGAGCTGTAGAAGCTAGAGAGAACCAGAGGGGACATTGTGCATTCTGGTGACTTGCGAAGAGGTCCACCTCTGCCAAATGTTCTCCAAATCACCACCACGAGGTGGTGAAGCATTCAATCCCCAGGCCTCAGCCCTTGTCTCAACAAGACGTCTGCTCCTACAATCAGGTGACCAGGAATGTACATTGCTCTCAACAAGAGGACTTTCCTCTGGCTCCACAGGAGGATCTGACGTGCCAGTTTGTATAGTGGCCATGATCGCAGACCCCCTTTATGTTTGATACACGAGACCACCCCTGTGTTGTCGGTGCGTTCTAACACAATATTATTCGTTAGATCTGGGAGAAAATGTCTCAATGCTTGAAACATGGCCAGCATCTCCAGGCAGTTGATGTGCCACGTGAGATGGCGACCTTTCCACAGACCGCGGGCTGAGTGGTCACTCATGACTGCTCCCCAAACGGTGAGGGATGCATCCATCGCCAACATTAACTGGCGACCAGGAGCTCCTACCGACCTGGGCCTTGTTTTAGAAACCAAGAGTTTTTCAACATGTCTGAGGCTCCCACACAGCACCGGGAGACCTTGATCGTTCAAAGTGGATTCTCCCTCGCAGAAAACCCCTTGGTCTTGAGCCACCACTGTAGGGGTCTCATGTTTAGCAGGCCAAGCGGAATCACGCTGGATGCAGCTGCCATCAGACCCAGCAGTCTCTGAAACTGTATAACAATGAGTGACTGGCCTTCTCTCACTCTTTTGACTGATTTGAGAATCTAATCTACTCGAGCAGGGGGCATGCATGCCTGCATTGTGGTCGAATCCCATACCATGCCTACAGTAAATAAGTGGTCCTCTGTACCGGAGAAAGCACACTTTTCTTGGCATTCAGTCTCAACCCCAGACGTTTCATATGATTGAGGATGATCTCGATGTCTGATCACTTCGCTCTCTGACTGAAATAATATTAGCCAGTCGTCTATGTAGTTCAGAATGCAAACACCCTGAAGCCGCAACGGAGCCAGGGCTGCATCCAATACTTCTGTAAACATTCGGGGCAAAAGTGCTAGGACAAAGGGAAGAACCTGATACTGGTACACTTTGCCCTTGAAAGCGAACGTCAGGAACTTCCTGTGAGAAGGATGAATGGACACATGGAAGTATGCATCTTTTAGATCTATCGTTACAAATTAGTCCTCGGACCTGATTTGCACTAGTACTTGCTTGAGTGTCAGCATCTTGAACTTCAGCTGACTTACTGAGGGGTTCAGTTGCCTGAGATCTAAAATGGGCCTCAGCCCTCAATCCTTCTTGGGAACTAGGTACCGGCTGTAAAACCTGGACTCTCTCTCTTGTGAAGGGACCAACTCTATGGCCTCCTTCCTCAGAAGGGTCTCTATGTCTTGTTCCATGACCAGAGCCTGCTCGGGGCTCACTAAAGTAAGCGTGACTCCACTGAAGCGTGGCGAAGGAGACTCGAACTGGACTCAATAACCTCTCTCTATCGTCTGAAGGACCCACTAAGACACATTCGGTATTGCTTTCCAAGCTGCTAAACTGTCTACTAAGGTTACCTCCAGGCTGGATTCTGGTATTACTAGCAGTGATAGCTCGATGCTCTCTGACAGCTTGCCGCCAGGGAAAGCTCAAACTAACCGTCTTATGGACTCCCTCAGGGGTGACGTGCAGCTCAGTCCTACAGTAGTTGGACAACCAGAATGGAGTTTTTTTTTGAGTTTAGAGTGCACTTGCAGCTGTTGACCGACGAGTGGCGCTTCAAAGCACATTTTAGCAAACAGCCTTTAGCTTCGCCTCGCTGATGTGTTATATTTGACGGCAGTAGTCAGCGGAAAATGGAAGAAAAGAAAAAAACTGTAGTTAATATTCACAAATTACAATTTAGTAGTCTACTCATGAAGTTATTTGTGTTTCTTAGAATGAAAAAAATTTAGTTTAGGTTACTTTGCATACTTTGCGCTGCATAGCTATAGTTTTATTTTAGACAAGTCGTGATGGTTTGAGAAGGCTAAAGTGATCAAACACTTTCTGATCAGTTGCTGATGGCTGCTTGGTCTTCAAACATTTTTCTAAATTAACTTAATAAACAAACAAAACAAAATATAATAATTTTGACATTAAACACAAAACTGAACTATTTTAATTTAATTTTCTTTGCTTGCAGATTAATGTCCGCATAGACAGCGTCTTATCTAGCCCCTCTCCCCTCTCCACCCTTGATGGAGGTGCAGCCAGAGAGTACGTGTCGATTCCCCCAGGTCGAGAATGCTGTGTTGGTGCATCTCTGCCCGCACGACGCCACTGCCTGGCATGAACCGCCATGGCCTCTATCCAAGCCGCGTAAGACCTCGTCCGCTCCCGCGGGCCGGGCTTACCACGCCACTGGACAGGTCGCTACCTCCTTGCATGCGATGGCTACACTCCAAGTGTTCCAAGCCAAAGCACTGAAAGAACTGCACGAGAGTGGATCTGACCAAGGAGGAATGCAGGAACTCCGTGCCGCAACTGACTTTGCTCTTCGGACAACGAAGGTTGCCGCATGTGCCATTGGTCAGGTGGTGTCCACACTTATGGCTCAGGAGCGACACCTTTGGCTCAACCTCGCTGAGATGGCCGACGTTGACAAAGCCCACTTTCTTGACGCGCCTATCTTGCAGGTTGGCCTCTTCGGTGACACTGTTGAGGGCTTTACCCAGGAGTCCTCGACAGCCCAGCAGCAGACGGAGGCAATAGGACAGGTCCTGCGGCGCAGGGGGTATGCCAAGCCCCCTAGCGCCCCGCCTCAGCCTGCTCATCACTGAGGGCATCCCCCCACAGCATCCAGATCTTCTGCTCCATCCCTGGCCGAAGCACAAGATGTTAGGCTGGCACAACGTCGAGCTGGCTGTGGGACGCTGCCCGTTCCTCAGGGGCCAGGCCAGGAACACTCGTAGCTCCAAGAAATGCCCCTGACACGGGCAGCCCGGAGGTGATGGTGATTTTCTCCTCGGGGGACAGGAACACCTGTGCCCCCACCCTCGATGGAGGGCCTGGAGCGGTATCTTCTACGAAAGAGGAAGCAATCATCCACACCTCTGGGCCCAGTGCCCCGAGGTCCCCATCTAATCACTCTGTTTTCTCCTCAGATGCGGACCCGGAGCCCTGGATCGCCAGCACGGGAGCCTGTGGAGGAGGTAAGCGCTGCACAGAGCAGACAGACTTGCCCCCAGGACGTTCATCCTTCTGGGGCCGGTCCCCTCCCTGGTTCCCCACCAGGCTGCCCCACGTCCTTGCGGCGTAAAAGTCAGGAGGAGGTTCAGGAGGTGTCCGGAAAACCAGGAGGAGGACGAGGAACAGATACCAGGGTGGTGACGACGGAGGGAGGAGTCAAAGAGGAAACAGGAGGGATCTGGAGCAGGAGGAATCCGGTGGAACCCAGAGCCTAGCCAAGATGTTGACCCACGGAGGAGCTGACCAGGGAGGAGCCACCAATGAGACTGAAGCAGAGACGGAGAGCCGAAAATCCAGGTTGCCAATTAGGATTTGGAGGACTAAGGCAGAGCAGATGGCGCCAGCAACTGACGCGGAGATGGGGATCCGGTACGCCGTAGAGTCGGAGCCGACGGGAGGAAAGAGCCTGAGAGAGCCGGCAGGACGGAGGGACGAGGCGTAGCTGGAGTGACGATGGAGCCTGGTGGAGCTTAATGGACTGACGGGCCACGGCAGAGAGGAGGGAGCTAGGTACTATGGTGGAGCTGGGTCGGAAGGACGAGGTGGAGTTCGGGACTCTGAGGCTGGAGGCAGAGCTGAGGGATCTTCCAGCCATGACGCCGATGAAAGCTGGCAGACCCGTGGCGAGACCAGCACAGGGTGAGCAACAGGGATGGCCTGTTGTGGCAAAAATTCAGAGACTCTCGATTAAGAAGACAAATAGAGCAATTGCGTTTTTAAAAAGATTTAATTCTTGCAAGAAATGTGCACAATCATACAGTTCCCTGCTTAGTGTCACCAAGGAGGGGGTTGTTCTCGTCCTTCCCTCGGCCGCTCCCCATCCTCTTTGCTTCTTCTTCGGACAGTCCTTGGCCCAATGTCCATCTTTTTTGCACACACAGGACTTGGAACAGTCTTTCAATTCATGGTCGTCGGTTTCACAAATCCAGCAGCCTTTTCTGTCCCAGTTCTCACGCTTTTCACAGCGCGGCTCATATCTCACAGCGGCGGTTGCGATGTCTTCTCACGCTTCTCTTTCCACAAATTATCAACATGCCGGGCGTGAATCAAAGTGTGTTGAGTGTGGCTCTCCCACACTCCGGGCTCAGCTCTTCTGTCACCTGGAATACCTGGAATACATCATTCTCCGTGGTGCTGTTGCTTGCGGCGCTGTTGTAGGTCTTCTCGGAGGGGAGCAGTCGAGTTCGGGATCATTTCTCATGCCCTGCAGCTCAGCCACAGGGTTGTGATGATATTGCGGTGGTACATGTTAAGAAACAGAGACATTACATTGATTAGTATTGGTGTATTGTGCAGATGGTTTTCCTATTTCCATTTATTTTATTTTAGTTTCACTTGCATCTTTTATTTTGTTTCTTTTCTTTATCTTTTATACTTTATCTTTTATTATTTTGTTACCCTGTTCCCCATTATATTTTGATGTATTTTCTAATTTCCCTGTTACTGTTTTCTGTAAAGCCTTTCTTTTTCTCACCTCTCCGCCTCCCGGAGCCAACAATTCACTTCATATTCCCTACACTTCGACCCTTTATGATATTCTTGTGATTCCTCACTGTCTACCCAAACAAATTCTCTTACAGTTTTTAGTTTCGCTACACTTAAAGAAAATCTTTTGTCAAACACATTCACCATTTAATAATTTTCCCTTTTAAGTAAAAGCCGGCATCTCATATTTCCCCATTTTACTCTGGGATTTCCCCATACTGACTTCTAACCTCGACTCCTGCGCGCGAAAATAACCTGACAGACGTCTCTGCACAGGCTCAGTCTCTGTTTCTTACAGAGAGTTTACTGTGCCACGGGTTCTTTTTCTGGTTCCAGTGGTGTCCCTTCCGGGCCTTGGCGAACGGTCCCCCATCCCTCAAAGCTTATACAGGGTTAAGGGCTTTGACTCTAAGTCCAGGAATCGCAACATGGTTTTATGTCTATTTAAGCGAATGTGGTGGTCGATAGTGTTGAATGCAGCACTGAGATCCAAAAGCACTAATAAAAAGATACAGCCAGGATCAGATGATAAAGACAGGTTTACACAATCTGACATGTGCTTAAAATTAAATTGGAAAATAAGTGCTGGGCGTCTGGCCAGAGGAGAACTGGCCCCAACTAAGCTTGGTTCTCCCAAGGTCATTTTCCCCATTCTCTCATGGACGGGGTTTTGGTTCCTTGCCGCTGTCGCCTCTGGCTTGGTTAGTTGGGGACACCTGATTTCTAGGGATTATCAAATGCAGAGATGGTCTCTGTAGTCAAGACGATGATAAACAAATAGTTTAATTCTCGTCATTATACTTTACCATTACTCTGTTCTACTAGATAATGTTCAGTGCTTTGCTACAATCTGTATTATTAAAAGCGCTATATAAATAAAAGTGAATGATTTTATGATTAAAAAAGTTTGTAAAATTCTTTTCCTAATATAATAGAGAATGAGTGGAATTTTTTTCTCAGGGGATCTATAGTGCACATGCATCTGATGTGATACTGTAGCTGACGACTGGTTACAATTTTATCTCTGATAGTATAGATCTTGAAAGTAAAGTAGTTGAATCTAAAGTGTTAGAAAGAAGAGCGTACATAGTTTCTATTACATCATAAAGTGTTTCTTCAGTATTGAATGTGCTAAAAAACCGAGATAAATTTGTAAGATTACTTACAAAGCAGTCTTTTGTGGTGGAAGTGAAGGTTTTTCCATACTTGTACCAAGGTGCAGAATTTCAACACCATTAACACCAATTCCAGACAGTATTGTGACAGTATTAAATCTAAAGTATGATTTTGACAGTCAATAGGTCCCGACACGTGTGTCCTAACCTAAGTTCAGAATGTCTAAGAATGCAGATCTTAATGCATTTTTTTCATTATCAACATTGATATTGATGCAAATAGGTGGATGACGCCGGGGTCTACCATGAGTTCGGGTCATACATCAACAATCATACATGAGTAAAGAGTCAAGGCAAGTAGGGTATAAACGTTCAGAATTGATCACCATGGCAAATCTCAAACCCTCATCTTTCTTTTTCACAAAGAAGAAGCCGTCCGAAGTTCCTTCTCGATTGCATTTCTTATACGATTGAAACCTGGCAGTAGTTTGATAGAACAGCCTACTCAGATGGAAGACAGTAGGTGCTGTGGGGGTGCAGCAGGCACGTCGCGACAAGGCAGGCAAACCAAGCAATTGCTTGGGGCCCCGAGCCGGCCTGGGGCCCCAAGACAACGACTGGTTAAGAATAAAATTCAGCGACAAACTGTGTGAGCGCCCCATTGATAGGGAATGCAGTAAAGTGCAATGACACTGTTATCGGGATCCCCCTCAAGGGGGCCCCCCTTTGCTGACAGCAGCCAGCCAACCACGCGATCTCTGCTGCCGGCAAAATACAAAACTTCCTCAGCAGTCATGAAGCGGAATTATGCTTCAGGAAGCCAAAAAAGAAAGAAGAGAAAGGAAGAGGAGGATAAGAAAAAACAAGACAGTGGTAAGTGAAAAATTACACATATAAAATAGCTCTACTATGTTCCTATGAAAAAATAAAAACATACAGGTTTAGAACAGGAGAGGGAGTGAATAATATAATTTCAATTTTTGTGATATATTCCTTTAACATAACAAAAAGCACTGTAATACTGTAGATTTAATAGCCAGCACTAAAGGCCTTGATGTCTATAGCTCAAAAAAAGAAATTATTTTAATGGCCTCTTACCATGGACAATTTCCACTTTTGATTTGTCATCAGATCTACCACTTTAATATAATCAAAATTGTTCTAAATTATGTCAATAGCATACCTATAAGGACCTTTCGGCGCAAACATTCAGATTCAGATATGCTATTACTCATTTCTATAGCTGTTGTTGCCATATGCAGGTCTCTTGAAACTGATGTGGCATTTGGTAGAATTGCTTGGAAGCCACTTCCTAATCTGACCTGAAAGGACATAAAATACTGTAGAAAAATTAAGTTCAATTTATGATTTTTTTTTTGTCCTTGTCAATATACATGGGTATATTGATACTGGAAGATATAACAGGGATTATATGTGGGTATATGCATCTTTACATTGATTACAGGGATTATAGGTCAACGCAGGGTTTTTTTGTTTTGTTTTGTTTATTTATTTATTTTTTTTACTGAGTTGGCGGATTGTTCTCCAAAATGTAAAGATCTTAAAAATAAAATATAAAAAATAAATAAATAAATGTAAGTGATTATGAAATAGTTTCTTCAATTAGAATGTCTTTTTGCTCTGTGGAAGAAAAAGTGTACCCTCATACAGTATTTACCAGGTATTT
The DNA here is from genome assembly GCA_032353835.1 of Enteromius viviparus. Taxonomy (NCBI): domain Eukaryota; kingdom Metazoa; phylum Chordata; class Actinopteri; order Cypriniformes; family Cyprinidae; genus Enteromius; species Enteromius viviparus. The sequence goes on from JAUCNO010000044.1 coordinate 5,639,934, forward strand.
AAGAGTACGTTACCAACAAACATGGATTAAAAGCTGTGAAAACCTGCTGAGGTTTTCATCTACCTCTTGTTTTGTTACTTACACGCTCATATCTCACATCTGACCATGTGTGATGTTAGCAAAGCTTGAGTTTCCCTAAGGTAGAAACAGCAAGTGACAGTGCTAAATAAAATATTCCCTCTCTGTCTTACACACTTTCTGCAACCTGATCCCTCCATGTCATCCACAAAGAGGAGTTAAATCAGACCGAGTCTCTCACTCCCTCAGGTCCTTGTAAGGCAGATAAAAGAACAGTGTTATGTAGATATCTCTGTGCCTTCAAAATTCCCATGCCTTCATCTTTGAATGATGGTTAGAATAACCACTAGTGATGACTCTTTCTCATTGGATGTGAAACATTCTTATTGGATAAGCTTAATAAAGGAGGAGGAGCCAAGAGGTCTGTGATTTACAGTATTTACAGTTTCTAAATAGCTTATTGTGGACAGACAAATCTATCTTGATGATCCTAATTAGGACAGAATCTGGTAAATCAGGCAATCAGAAATTACCCAAACTATTTTTTCTTAAGTTTAAACAATGTTTTATTATTTAAACATTTCTCTCTCAAACTTTTGTCAAATGTTTTTTTTTGTGCTCCCCCACAAATAAATGCCACTTGGTTTGACATTTTTCTGAGAGTAGCTTAAATTGTTTTTCATGAAGCCACTGTACTGTGTGTATACTGACCATGACCGAGGAAGGTAGCTGAGATTTCTAACAAGACTTATTGGATTGAAATAAAAATTGACACAAGATTTATATTAATTGTTCTTTGAGTATGTCCGCATGTCCAAACCCTTCTCTTGCCCCTGCATTTAACTTCTCACTCTTTTCACATCAGTCAAGGAACTGTGTGTCCCCTCGACAGAGAAGCGATCTCTATCCTAGAGCTGCATGATCAAAGCGTATAGATGGAAGGCTGACAGATATAGAGAACTGAGAGTCTTCCTGTGTGTGGAGCCAGAGGCAATACTGCACTATCACCACGTCGTCTACTGGCAGATGGATGCCACAGGGACATGACAAAGCTCAGATTCAGCAGTTCAAAGACTAGACACCCTGAAAACAGCATGAACACTGATAGGAGGAATGATGACATTATGCTCCAATTCAACAAAGGCAAGTGGAATGAGGCAACAAGCTAGACTATGAAGTAATGGACACTGAAATAAATCGGTCAACTTCCGATTTCTAATTATGTTTCTTCGAGCTTTGGCATTTCAAAGTGTATCAGAAATGAACAGCCACTGCTGTTTAATGTAATTATGCAAATACCTCATCTTCCCCGAAAGTATGTGACTTTAATTAGAGCACAGGGTCTTCTGCTGAAGAAGCGGACATACTGGTTGGACACATCCTTAATCTGTTTGGACAGATATTATCTCACTGTACAAAAAGCATATTTTTCTATGGAGCTTGGACCAGTCGCTCAGGAGGTGGGGATGTTAATCATAGCGCAATCAGAAGCTAATTATTTCTGCTCCAAAGGAAAAAGGAGACCTGAAAAAGGGCACTTCTGTGCCAAAAGAGTGAAGTGTTGCATGCACTGAGAGACTAAATGCAAAAGTATAACTGAGTTCCAAAGTACGTGAAGCCATTAAAGTGCCCCTATTATGCCATTTTAAGGGTTGCTAATATTGTTTAACAAGTCTCTTAAAACAGGTTTATATGTGT
>JAUCNO010000044.1:5664581-5675498 GCA_032353835.1 Enteromius viviparus
CATTAAAAGACATTATACTCACTGCTTCTGTAGGTGAGGCTGGATCATGAATGATTCGCGTGAACATAAACGCATTTTGGTTGATCAAGGGAGCAACTCCTTTAAGAATTCCAGAAACTGTGTCTTGAATATATGTCCAAAATAAGTTGTTAGATACTGTAGGTAAAGTGTCTGACAGTTTTATTCTGACCAACTGAAAAAAAGTTGAATTCGAGAAATGGAGTGTTTTTAGTGTGTATTAGTGCTATCTGTGGATTTTAATTTCTGTAGCCTACTGCCTAATCTCTAATTGTTATAACCAATCGAATGTTATCAAAAATAAACAGACCCTTTAACCGCAAAAAAACTATTTTATATTGCTAAAAAGACAAGTTTAATTATACCTGATGCTGGAAGAAGAGGCTAAAAAATATACTAGCTGGGACTGGGGACTCCTTTATTAATCGGAATGTGATGTAGTGATGCAAAGATTACAGATATAAATCGGGCTAAGGAGATAGTTTTGAGCACTGATTGGTTCAATAATTCATTTTGGATAATTTTATCAAAAGTTGCAGAACGCAGGTTTACCTTTCCATGAATAGTAATGTTAAACGCAGGGCCAGTTGTGCAGACATTTGAAAGCTCTAGGCAAAAATTAATTTTGGTGGCCCACCAAATAAATAAAATAGACCTACACTTGAAACAAAATAATTCCTAACCATTTTATTTTTTACAACAGCTTAAGATGTACTGTATATATATTTTACTTTATATGCCCATATTCATTCAACTTTAACATAGGTAAACACTGAACTCTTGCTCTGAATCCCTTGTTTAATAGAAGTTCTTTACAAACCTCATCAATGATCCTACAACAGTAAGTGTTTAAACAAATGAATGTCATTAGATTACATTTTTTTGTATGCTATGGTATTTTTCCCCTTTATTAATACTAACTTAACTTAAATTTATTTCAATTCATTTAGAAATCACTCATAAAGTCACACTGACTAAAAATTAAAAGCAGCATAGCAGTAATTTGTTCAGTAATTTATTTACAGCAACACTTCCACCCACTATTTGGACACAGCTTTAGTTACTCCACACAGTGAAATGAAACAAATAAAAATACAATATTACACTGGCAACAAATAATCACAGATGAACCCTTCCTGGACACCACTTCTGTAAATGATTGAATTATAAAATGCTTTTATCACTTTTTCCGTCTGTAGCTGGCTATGGACAGGTCTTCCTCCTCCTACATAGGTCCTAGTTATATTTTTCTGTGAAACAGGTTATCTAAAATATGGATTTTTATACACAATTTACTAATTTACAGAGTGGAACAGTGATCTATCCAAAATCCTAGTCTTGAGGCCTGTTTACTTAACACCAAGGACGATATAGAGAACGACTATAAAGAAAACGATAAAGACATAGCGCTAAAAAGTACTTCCTAATATTAAACATTTGCAGTCTACAACACAACTATAACGATAAAAGCAAAGAGAAGGGATTTCATTGGAATCACCTTCAGAACGATTTTTCCCAGCTGATGAACCATACATTGAAAGCCAATCAGAATCCATCCTGCTATAACATGCTCGAGAATTTAAAGAGGCAGAGAGCGTGCTAAGAATAAACAAAGGTTATCTTTCGCTGGTGTGAACGCCAATATCGGTATCATTAGAGTTGTCGTCTTTGGTTTGAATGGTCACCGTGATTTTGCCAAGTAAATCCCCGTTCACACCCCCGACACGCAGCGACAAAACAATGTGATCCCATTCATTTCAATTGGGGAGCTGGCGATTTCTGGCGACAAGAGAGACAGCGGCCATGAGGAAATGTTGGCGACCGGATGTGGGCGTGTCTAGTGACATGACAAAGTTCACAATCTCTCAACTTTATGCAAATGAAGAGCGACTTTTGGAAGTGACAGCCAATATGTGCTCATTCTCTTTTCAGCTCCAGCAGTGATGATGGTGTTTGTGTTTTTTGTCATAGATAAACGTACGCAATGGAAAAGAGTACTCTCTGTTTCTCATTGATTTTTGTTTGTATGGATGGACTCAGTGTATATTTATATTATAGTCAGTAATTTGCCTCAAAAATGTATGTTTGTATTTAGCGGCAAGAAACCTGATTTGCTGTCAAAAATGATGTTACTAAGAAACCAGTAATGAGAACGCCCACTAGCGACCTCATCGCCGGCCTCTAGCAACATGCAGCAACAGAAGCGAGTGTGAACGGGGCTTATGACATGAACCTAGATCAAGATTTTTTGTTGATCCTGGATTTACATTACTGTCCAAAAATATAGACTGATTACAATCCCTAAACCTAAACCTAACCGTACTTAAAATGTATTCCTAAAATCAGTGGGAAATGATAGATGATCAACAAGGGTGTAGAAGCACCCTGATCACAAGCCTAAAGCAGATTTTTCTCAGAATTAGAATTATTTCTCAAATCTGTTTGTTTGATTGGAATGTTGTTCCAGGATCAACAAGAAGGTTGATTCAGGAACATCTTGTACTTGGTGAAATCACGCTCACTGTAAAGGGAGCTTTAGCGCCTGAGGTAGCGCTAGCCCTGCATTAAGGTAAAGTAATTTACTATTAGTATAAGTATTTTAATGAAGAATAAAAATTTTTGCATATGAATAAAAGTAATAGCAACAACTTAACTTTCTGTTTTAAAAAACTTTAATAAATTAAATCTTACCTATTACCTTACCTTACCCTAAATCTATTGTGTGAACATGACCTTTTCAATAATATTAGTAAAGAAGTTCTGCCAAATTCTTCTGGTTTGAGGAGTAATAACATTACCAGTAAATTCTAAAACTAAATGTGTAAAAGGGGTCAATTTGATAAAGCAGGAACTCATTCTTTAAAAAAAGTAGCTAAAATGTAGCACAAAAGTATATCAACATTCCATTAATTATATTCCATTGAAAAAACTAACATTATCCAACAATGCATAATTTAATTTAATGAAATGATATTCGTCAAATGGTGCTTTCATGTTTATTTAAGACATTCTTGAATCATGAAAATCTGATTCATCCAATAAAAGAAAATACAAATGGGATGCAGATCTCTAGATCCTCCTTGACATTTTTCACACTAGGAATCGTCCAGGATTTCTGAATCTGTTCTTTTGACGTCCTGCAGGAGGTTTAGTAGTCTCTGCTGGGGTTGTTTTATGGTCATACAGATCCCGCCGTAGGGACTTTGACTAGTTTTGTTTCTCATGTTATTTGTGCGTTAGGTAAACGCAGGGTAACACACAGCAGAATTACCGTGTCGGCCATGAGATCACTGGGCTTGATGTGTTAAGAGTAAGACATCTTAGTTGCCCCTTCTTTATCTTGTTAGGAGGTACCTAGGGTGCAATCTACCAGCTCTATCCTGGGCATTTCACACTGAGAGTTTGATAGGACATCGACTGTTGGGCTTTTGATTGCTAAAAGGTCAAGCTGAGCTTTGTTATCGCACAAGAAGACAGTGGAGTGGCTGTACACGGGAACGCGACAGGAACACAGTCACCGTTCACAGCAAATTTACCGGCGATGAGAGACGCTGGTGGACTCCAGAATACCAATCAGTTCATCTCGCTGAAGAGATACAGCACTCAATATGCTAATTAGCAAGAGTGCTTTGGTTTATTGTTTTCTGGAGACTCCTCACTTTTCTGTCTGTCACACATGAGTTAGCGGGAGGTTTGGAAAATGATAGCAAAGGGCTGCTGTTTGTAATGCTGATTCCTCGCTCTGTCGCTGTGCTTACTTATAGGTCCTTTGGCTATTTTTTGCAAAGCTTAATACGCTACTCCAAGTAACTTGACATGGATCCTATGTAATTTGTGAACAGGAACTTAGATAAATCAGTTTTCCGGTTATCAGTTATACATTTTGTTTTACATTTGGATTGATACAAACAATACCCAGCATACTGAGAGCTTTAGAAACTGTCACAGATGACCGAGTTCACTACTCACACACAATCCCATGGCGATGTCTCGCTTATCATTTAATGATGGAGAAAAAGTTGGCCCAAAAAAGAGTTACTGGCAAATTTATTCATTCAATCATTTGCACGCTTTGTGTGAATGAGGTAAATTATTAAAGGAATATTTGACTTACTCATGGAGGAATGGTGTTTTAGTAATCGTGATTTGACCTTTAGCTCAACTCTTCAGCACAGATGAATATGATAGTTTGATGGCGCTGGTCTTCTTGTTGCTACGGCTGATCATATTGGCACAGCACATGTCAAAACAATGATAATACTGAAAATAGGAATATAAATTGGGTTACAGAAGTTAGGCAAGGTTGGATGATTGCTCAGATGTTTGGCTTATTGAACGATCCGTTGTTAATAATGTTGCTCATTATAGCCTATTGCTATATGCTTTCAGAACTATTAATATATCTCCCACCACAACACACATGTGCTGCAATAGCCAGACTTTATTATCCTTAAGGATGTGATGTAACCATGCAAAGATGAATGACGTATAAATCTAAACGGACAGCTTGAATTATGGATCATTAGTGTGCATTGGGCGGAGTAGTTTGGAAAGGTTTTGCATGTACTTAATGCAATAAATTATCTTTTATTTTTAGTAAAAAAAAAAAAAAAAGCACTATGTTGCAGATTTAAAGCTTAATATTTTTGGAATATAAATAAAACCACTTGTTTACTATGTGATTTAGAAAACACACAACACACTGGAACAATATAAAAAATAAATAAATAAACGATACAGTATAAAAAAGTGAAAAGTCAATTTTGTATAAAATGTATTTTCTAGTAAAACATACTCTAATGAGATTGTTTTGATCAGATTTTTTAACGGTGTATACATAAACTGTGCTAAATAAATGTGGTGCTATTTAACAATAATCTACAATAAAATAGTTAACTACATTTTAGGATTTAAAATTATTCATATGTAAAAATATAACATGAGAAAAATGATCCAAACATGAAAAACAATTATGTGCAAGAGCCATGCTTTATGTATAAAATCCTATGAATACTAATGAGCTGATGTAGGCGTCTTTAATTCTGAGTGCTGTAGTTGCCATCCTGTAAATAAAAAATCATTGTTTTTTTTTTAGATCTTTGAACTCTGATGAAACAAAAAGATAAACTTGTCATGAAAGTAAGGTCATATGGAGTGCATTGCAACGTGGGATACAATATTCCACAGAGTGCTCTCTAGCTATTTACTGCTCTTTTTTGTATAAATGTGAACTCATCCAGATATTCCATGCATAGAGATCATTCACATACTGTGCGTAGTGTATACATATGCAATGCTAGAAAGTATGCTGTTTCAAACCAATCTCACGGTCTCACGCCAGTTTAACCTTTGACCCCTTGCAAATGAAGCAGATAATTGAATTAAATAAACCATTAAAAAATGAACCCCAGTGACTGTGGTGTGAAATGAAAATTATTCTTTTCCTAATAGTTTACACTGTTTGTTTGAAACACTGTATGAAGTCGGTCCCACGCAAATAAACTAAATAAACCACGTTCCGAGTTTTTCTTTACATGAATGCAAATGTCAAACTGTTTTATGTCATGCTATTAACATTTGACTCTAAATGTTTTCCATATGGTGAATCATAAGCCCATCATATTCCATATTTATTAATACTTCGCATTTCATAATGCAATGCATTACAGGCGATATTTAAGATGCATAATTTCCAAGAGGCCCTGGTGTCATGGAAAGGGGTATTTTCTAGAATCTTCCATCATTTCCTGTTTCAGCTGTCTGGTAGGAAACAGATAATACCAAATTGGGGGAAAATTGTCCAAATCTGTGCACAATTACCCCCATCTCTCCTCGGTAAGACTCCGCTGGCACGGTGCTTTCCATCGCTGCATGAGACCAAGCTCAGCACTCAGTCCTATCAGCCTCCATTTTCTGACCCTCTCACAAACATTACTGCAAACTACAGCGTTCAGATGCATTTACTGCCATCCCTTCCCAAATAGTAGAGCCTTTGGACGCAAGGTGTCCATGTGTGTCAGTAAGAGACAAATAGAGGAAGAGAATGAGACGTTTAGAAATAGGAAATGTGTTGTCGGTACGAAAGGAAGTTTTCAGAGTCCTGGAGGGTCACAAGGCCAGCAGGGATTAAGTTATTGAATGACACGGCTAAATTGGTGGATAATCTTTCCATTTTTTTTTTTTTTTGAAGTTAGAAACATAAAAACCAAAGGAAGAGCTTTCATGTTGTCTGATCGCTGTGTGATTGATACGTTACCTTATCTTTGAAGACGTTTCTGGAGCTCATTTGGCACGGTCTGAGATCATTTGCTTTCATTAAAATATGAAAAACCCTGACGAAAAACAGATATCATTAAAAAATCAGATGCTGAACAGATTAGTCTTGGAGTTTCTGAGATGCCTCAAAGTTTTCCAAACCTAGTGAGCTGCCTGCAGAGGGAGCAATTCAAAGCATCATAAATGCACTCGATGTGAACGCTGTTCCAAAAGATTGGTAACTGCCTTGATTCAGCCATATACTAAGTCAGTATTGCATACATTATTCCCAGAAAAAAATTAAGTGTATCAGGCTTTGGAACATGCTCAGTTTGTTGCATAGGTAAATGTTTATAGGTTAATATAGTCTGAGACTATACATGCCACAGTTTTAAGTCTGGATGTCCTGTACGGAGCACATTTGGAGCTTTTAAGAGAAACCAAATGATTGGATGTTTGACCATGAACACTCCTTTTCCCTTGTCTTCAAAAATGTCTGAAATTAATTTAGTGACACTCTTATGGAAATATGATAATATTTTGTAATTATCATTTAAATCTGTCTAATTTTTAAATTGTGTGTCATAAATCAAAATCTTAGGAAAATGTTATGGGGTTTCATATAAAAATATGACTTTCTGTCATGAAACAGGACGTTGATTTCTTATGAGGACTGAAATTATATTTCAGTATTCTATGAAATATTATATATTATTGTAAAAATCTTGTCAATTATTACTTCAATTATTACACTTCGTTTTTCATGATATGTTGCCCCAAAAACACATTAATATGCAATATAATAATATTATATTATATTGTATATAATGAAAAAAAAATTGTTTATGACCATTTTACATTTTGCTGAAGGAAAAATGGTATATAAAATAATTTAGTTATAACATAGTTGAGAATCCATTTAAAAGGCTAGTAAAATAATAGTAATTATTAGTTATTATTATTAGTTATAATAATAGTAAATAATTTTTATTTTATATATTTTTTACATTTATAAGGGAGTTTCTGATGCTCACCAAGACTGAATTTATTTGATCAAAAAATACAGTTAAACAGTAATATTGTGAAATATTACAATTTAAAATAAACCATTTTGTATTTTAATAATATACATTAGTAATATAAAAAAATCGCTGCTTGAAAAAATAAATATTATTATTATCATCAATGAGATAATAAGAAGACTTATGGTTATTATTTTTTAAAATTTTATTAAAAAAATCTTTATTGTAATTTTGATCATTTTAATGTATTTTTTAAGAATGGAAAAAACTAAAAGAATGTCATTCAACACAGAGTCAAAGTAGTTTTTTCCCTGAATCATTCAAAAAAGTATTTAAACAAAATTTAAACAAAAAGCTTTATTTCATTTTTTCCTTTTTTTCTTGTAGTTGTCCTTTGCCAGAGCATTTGAACATTTTATATGGACTCAAAATATGTTTTATCCACATGATTAACAAATAAAAATAATCTCAGAAAGAAAAAAAAAAACATTTCAGGACTACATGTACCAGAATGCATCGTGATACAAGCAGGAAACAACAACAACAACAACAGCAACATCAGCAACATCTGACTCGTCTAGACTCATGTAACTGCAGAACTGGTACCATCGTTGCTCTAATAATTCAAGGGTCTACATTATAATTTCATATCACATATGAATAATTTCTGCTGCTCTTTTGAAAAGTTAAAAATAACACGGGAATAAGTAAAATATAAAAGTTCCAACAAACATTTAAAAAACGTTGCTCGTTCTCTTAGACGATCCATGCCGACTTGCCTTGAAATCTTCATGACATATATTTTTACAGTCACAAAACAATTCCAACGCACAAATATTCCCACATTTTTATAGTTTCTCCTTTCAGTTCTTTTTTTTTCCCCACGAAATTGTCTCAAAAGCAGAAGTGCTGTGTGGATTTTGAATCCCTCATATGGAGTCTCATGTAGAGTTTTTAGTTGCAGTGCAAGGCCTCCGTCCGTCAGTCTTGGCGCAATAGCCTCTGATGTCACAGCGATGTCACAGTGACCGGGCGTTCAAGGACCTGAGGCCTCTCGTTCAGCGGTCCTCCTCAGCACGGATAAAGGGAGCAAGTGCAAGTGTGGGAGATCTATGCGTGACGGGGCGGCACATAGAACACACCACATTCAAAAATGACTGCGAGAGAGAGAGACTGAAAGAAACAGAGAGAGAGAGAGAGGGGGGCAGATACAAAGAGCGACACAGGCTGGGACGAAAGTTAGAAAGCTGACCTGACAACAAACACTTCCTCAACACAGACATCCCCTCTTTCACTTGGCACTGTATACACTGCACAAACACATTCTCTTAATCTGTATTTTTGTCTTGCGTACATTTGCATCAGATATTAAGACCATTGTTTTCCAAAAGGGTAAATAAAATGTCACTCAGTGTAAGATTATTATTTAAAAATAATAAATCTTGCACATTTTTTTTTATGTAAAGTTTTTGAATTTGTTTATATTATTGTTATAGTTTTGGAAAATAAATATATTTTTTATTAAACGTCAACCTTGGAAATTTTTTGTCAGAATTATGCTTAAACAAACAAACCAAAAAAGATTCATATTTGTTCTGGAGCCACAAAAAGCATACATTGTTAAAAAAAAAAAAATGAATGAAAAACAAAACAACAACAACAACAAAACTTTAAAAACTAAAGTTTGATTGTTGTTTCTTTGTCATAGGTTTTTGTTGGTTTCTGAGTGAAATTTGAGTAAATCCTACACTATTTTTTCCAGCGATACATGCATGCATGCATGCATGCAAAAAAAAATCATACACACAATGAAACATATTCCCAATGGACCAGAACATTATTTTTTGTCTGCAGTGTGCACAATCAGCTTTTGCACGTGCAACATCTATATGCAAATTCAAGTGTTTGAAGAAATTTCTTTTTTTATGTGCAAAAAAAATCTTGTAAACACTTTCAAACATGTGGAAAACCTCTGCACATTTTCTGTTCTCTTGACATGTTCTATTGTGTGACAAAAATCTTGCCTTTGTCACTTCATGGGCTCCAAAATTTTCAAATAAGGTAAATAAAACTTACTCAACATTATTTGAAATAATATCTTACACAACTGATTTTTTCCAATTCAATGCATCTTGTTTTGCAAAGGTTTTAATATCTTCACAGGAAAACAAGTCAAAAATAACAACTAAGAAAACGATCTTTTTGCAGTCCAAGACAGATAAGCTCATTTCAAATTAAGCACCAGTGAAAAAAGGCAATTTTTAGCTGTATTTAGTTTTTTTGATTTTTTTTTTTTTAAATCTAAGCAACATTCTTGTTTTTTGTTTCTTTTTTGTATGACAAAACAGGATAACAATAGAAAACTCTACACTTTTGCCTGTCACTCCCCTCCCACGACTCTAAAAGCCTGAAATGTTCCATGGTTGCATGTAATCTCCTACCAAAGCCAGTATTTTCTTCACTCCCCCTATTAAAAAAAGTTTAAGTAATGTCTTTGGCAGATTCACAGATAGAATTGTCTTCTTCTCTCAATGATTAATGGAACTTGTTTTTCAAGTCATTCTGTAAGGGACTGTGACTGCTCTGTACATTTGTTCGAACATCAGCATACGCGCACCAACAAGCACAAACACACACGAGCATGGAGACGCTCTAACAAACGTGAAAATTGAGCTCAGATGACAGTGAAGGCTCAGGTAGGTGGTTAACGCAGACAAACAGAGCGATTCAGATGAATCTGTCTCCTGACACGCGGATGATGGTGGGATGTTGGCAGAAAAGAAGATCGCTCTTAAAAAAGCTGGTCAATTCACATGTCTTTTCTCGGTCGATGCAGGAATGCCCAAATTTGGGCGGGGCATAATTGTCATTGCAAATGAGGGCAGGTTAGCGGCTGTCCTGCAGGGTTGCAGGCTGGTTAAAAATCCATATCAAAGTCTGTTGGCTGGATTTCAGAGCTGAAGGGGTGGGGCGTGTCATTTTGATGCATGATGGGGCGGGGCCGGTCAGTGGGCGTGGTCATTCTCAGAGGGTGATAATGCTATGAGGGACACAGGAGCAGAAGCAGCGGAAGCATGAGCCACAGACTGGGTGTTAATGCCCAACCACCGCTGGAGTCATCTGTCAGGAACGGCTCTGGAGACTCGTACAGAGAGTCATCTGACAAAGAAGAAAGAAAAAAATTTAATGATTGTACATTAATAATCCTAATCTAAATTTTTTGCCTCTTCCTGTCTGCTCCACATTAGTTATAGTAACAAAACATCACTTAGAAAATTTAGGAAACAACAACAAAGGATTATTTACTGATGCAGTGACAGATCATATGATTTGATAGGAAGCCATGTATTTATTTATTGTAGGAAACTTGCTGGACTAATATATGTCTGTCTGTGTGTGTATATATATATAGTTCAAGGTAGTTTGAGGTCAATTTATTCACTGTTCTATACTAATGCGCTGCTTTTGATGCACACTAACCAACACACAACAATAATCACACACACAAAATTCAGCTTCCACATCAAAGGAATCATTTACATTATATTTCTCATTTTAATTGTTTTTTTAATTGTAAATTGTTATGATGTATGATCAGTAAAAATATATATAAATGCAAAAT
>JAUCNO010000044.1:5677088-5702525 GCA_032353835.1 Enteromius viviparus
CTTTTTATTTTCATCTTTTTAATTTAACACAAAATATAATTAAAATATGTTTTTTAATATTTTATTTTTAGTAACAGAACAGTTTCATCGCCCTTTAAACAATCTATTTTCTCTCAGATTTGCACATCTTCATCTTGTCTATATGAAAAATAGGACAGAGCTTCAGTGTAGAGGCTCTGCATTTTTTACTCCCTCATTGCCGCCTCCTCTAGCCTCTGGCCCATCCTTGTGCTTTTTCCCAGCCTGCCTTTCATTGAGCTTTTGTCTCAGGTCCAACAATTCCTTTCCCTGATCCCTACAGACATTAAAATGGGGTCTGGGGCTTAGATTAACCCTTGTGTCCACAACAAGAGTAGGATTCCACCCCGTCAGAGAGCAGAAAAATAAACAAAGACATGGAGGGGTCACGGTGGATGATAAAGCTTTTCACTGACAGGCATCTGTTGTTCTTTTCGCTACTCGCCATCAGACAATATCCAGGCTTTTGCAACAACTTCCTACATTTCTGAAGCTTGACTTCTGTAAATTGGAATTTGAACAATCAACTAAACTTCAGTCAGTTTTTGCCTCTCTTGAGATCTAATCGCTGTGAAAGGCAGTGTACATTATCTCTGAGAAGCTGGATGGAGTCACGAGTGCTGTTGTAAACAGATAAATGATAGAGCGAAAGGTGAATCGTTATTTCAATTTGCATGTGATTGTCTGAACTGCTCTCTGGAACACTTCTGTTTGCTAACAATTACATCACGCTAATGGGCTGTCATATGAGCTGAGGTTTCTCCTCCAAACTTGCACGACCCCTAAATGATGACTCTGGAAAATAGGGGTGAGAACGGTGAGGATTTTAACGATTCTAACTGTGATTCAGATTCAGTGATGATGAAGATTCCTCAATGATGAAGGAACTTCAAACTACACATTGTTAGATTCTACATAATAGAAATGGACATAAATTGCATTTATGTTGATTTGATTTGCTTTTGACAAAGTTTGCTTTAAAGGGATAGCTCACCCCAAAAGGGAAGTTCTGTCATAATTGACTCACCCTCATGTCATTACAACCTGTTTTTCTTCTGTTAAACACAAAAGAAGACATTTTGAAAAATATGGTTAATCAATCAGTTTTTGGTGCACATTGACCTCCGTGGCATAAAAACAGAAACACTACAGAAGTCAACAGGGACCCTCGGCTGTTTTGTTATCAATTTTTTTTTTAAATATCTTCTTTTAAGTTCAGCAGAAGTTGATACAAGATTAGAAAAACATGAAGGTACAACACAGTCTCACGACCAGTTCGTACATGTTCTTACAAAATTGTGCTAATTCGTACAAATTCGTATGACCTCACTTGTACAATTTTGTACGATCTGTCTAAACCTCTGTGACGGGTAGGTTAAGGAGCAGGGTTAGGTGAAGGTCATTCCTACAAATTAATATGAATTGGAAACTCATAAAATAAGTACAATTTAGCAAAGAGTTTCCATGAGAGGAAGGGTTCTATGACATCATTTCCTGTTTATTTTTCAAATGCTAATAATCTCCTTCAATCTAATATTTTTCTAAAAAGTCATACAAGACGCAACGTACCTGTACCTGTACCTGTACTTAGTTAGGTAAGATAGACCAGTTTAGACATTCTACTATAAGTAACTTTAAGTACTACTATAAGTAATAGTAGACTGTCTGTCTTATACTGTATATGCTAAGACTTTATTTTGACAGTCTCCAACAGACAGTGTACTGACTATGAGTAACTTTGCAAGTACGTGTTAAATTATTCTAATAGCCCTAAATATCCTAAAACAGTCTATAGATAGTGAGAGTTAGTCGACATGTAGTTTCAAAGTTATCTCAAATAAGAACAATTCCAGACAGCACTATTGAGATAAAGTGTAAAACTGTTTGTTGATATTGATATGTGCTCTGCTTTGTAATATCAGAACATGTTAAGTCATGAACCCCCAAATATAAGGTATCTACTGCATGAGAACCGGTTCTCAGTTTTCAACCACTAAGACAACTTGCATATGGCTATTTTTAAAAATATCAATGTCCACTCAAAAGCTTTTTTTTTCAAACAAGTGTAGGATAAATGCTATGAGAGCATTATAAAATTCACTTTACACCTTTTCACGTCCACCTGCAGCATAACCACTTCTTGGTGCAGAGCAGGTCTAAATGAGACACATGCAAAGGCTGTATATTAAATCCCGGCTTAGCAAACATATTTTCTGGACGTGTATCTGACATGTCATGAGGGAGAAACATTTAAGCAGTGTTACCCATAGCTGGCATGTCTACCTGTGATGAGGGGTTAAACAAACCAAGGCCTCTGTTTAACTGCAGGGTATCCCGGTGTCAGTGGCTCGTGTGTGGGAACCCCTGCAGGTCTCTTAGAGTCCGGACCTGCTTAGCTTGATTAGTTGCAGGTCAACGTTTTTGATTGTTATCTGGCCTATGTGAGATGAATAGCTTCCTACAGAGAGCGCCCCTGAGGGGCAACACTATCTCTCCACCGTTTCTGGTATCATGAATGATCGGCCCCATAAAACAAGCTGTCTCAGTCATTAGTGGAGGTCTAGAGCGATGGGAATGAAGTTCCTAAAGATAAATTACACCAAGCTAAGCATTTCACCAATCGCTGGAGTTAATACAGGTGTCCCTAGAATTCCCAGGGTTGACCTGCTGAGTTAAATCAAGCTGGACACGAGGACTGGGATGTGAGATTCCTGGTACTGATTTGCAAGAATGACCATAAATAAAACCAATAGACAGAGAGCAGACACTGGGATATACTTACTCGTAGGTTTGACGTACACCTTCAGCTTCAAACACGGCTTCCCACCGAGGTTGGGGTGTGGTGAGGCTGTGGAGAAAATGACAATTACTGTTAATATTCATTAAAGAGACAAAAATCTGTGATTTGACATGATATATTTAGAAATGGCTTAAAAGTATAACATCTAAATGGCTGACCTATGTATAAACAACCCTGTTTATACAAAAGTTTAGGGTGAGATTTTTTAAATAAATTTGTTCATTATTCAGTTTTCTACATTGATCATAATAATCAAATATTTATTCCAAATAAGAAAAAACATATTTTAAAACTGCCACAATATTTCACACAGTTGTATTTTTCCATAAATGAGCGACACTTCTTTTAAAACTAAATAAATAAAATAAATAATAATAATAATCTCACCAAGCAGAAGGTTTTAGTGCATATATAGGTTATTTGGGTTAGCATGACCCAGCTTATCACTCCTGGTAGATTTTTTATTTCAGAAACCGCACCATTGTGCTTTATAGCACTCCAAATAGAAAGAGTCAAGACAAAGGCCATGTGTTGCTTTGATGGTAAACACACACGTGAGGTTCAGTCTCGTTGGTGAGGCCATGTCTGCTGACACCATGGCAACCAAGAGCTGTTGTACTCTCTGAACCAGACGCAACATCTGCCTGGAGAGCAATGAACAAATTTCCATTACTCTGCCATGTGATCCACTCACTCGTTCTCTCTCATCCTCACACACACACACACACACACACACACATGCTCACTACACATGGCTAAGAGAAAGCACTTTGAGTCAGTTCTCCATTGAAAGTGTAACTTCATTCTGGCACTCGTTTTCCCTTATCTCCTTCAAAAGCACACAAATGGATTTTTGGCTAATTTTTTAAGATCGCAAATGGAAAACAAATCACGATTTTTTGCCATGAAACAGTTTTCTGTCTGCTCTTCAGATACATAAAAATTCCTTTAGCAATTACCACAAATCACTCAGCGGCTCAGCTAATGGAGAGCTGATGTGTGGTGCACAAAAGCTTCTTTTGGGTGAATTCTGCTCTAACAGGTGTTCTTAAGTGTGTGGACGTAAAATTGGCACATGGTGTTCTCATGCAGTCAAAAAATAAGAATCTAAGCTTCCATTTTAGTTTAGCAGGACACCAAAAATCACTTTGCTATTCAGACCCTTTCTGCATTTTATAAAACAATTAAAGTACCAAAAAGGAGCACTGCACTACTTTTATTTTAATATACACAACAGTAGTACAAATAGATTTCTTTTACGTATTTAAGTAGTTTACTATAATATGTGCTGTACATTAATATAGTATACAGTATTAGTCAGTAATAAAAAGACTGAAAACTTTTCTTAAACATTATATCAAAATTATGTAAAATTGTGTGTAAAACACATCAACAAGTGTCTGTCAACTGGAATGGACCAAAGACCGAAAAGAAAATTTTGACATTTTAAAAAAGACATATTTCACCATTTTAGGTATAAACACACCAAAAATGAAATTATGCTATGATCAATATGCACATACTGTATGACGAAAATTGACAACAAAAGAGATTTTAGATTTTTGAGATGTGTGTATGGACAGAGGGCTATCTCAGTGTACTGAGTGTGTGTGTGTTGGGAGTCTCTGAAATTCCCATTTGCTGCATTCAAGCACACAGGCCTGTGAGAATGTCACAGTTGCCATTCACTCAGTCACCCTCTCCGGTGGGTCGAGGCGGGGTCGACCCAAAGGTGATGGACATCCTCTATTGTTGTGGGATAACCAAACTAAGCCTCGGTCACCCCCCCGGTAACCCTGTGGCAGAGCCCTTTGCCTCATAACCCCAGGGGCCATGACAGCAACAATATTGATAGTAGCCAAACACTTCTCTGGAGGAGGAGCCGGCCTCATCTGATGAATAGCCAGACTAAGTACTTCTCAGCCCAGGCCGCTGTCTGGAACAAAAGGTGCACAATAGCGGGTCTCGCACCAAGCGGCAGGGCGGACTGCATTAAAAACAGCTCAGGACAGGCATAAGAAACACCCGGCCTCGAGTGCAAACTTTGAACCCTGGGTTCTTTCTTTCCTTTCTTTTTTCTATGATTGACCCTCTTCTGTGTCTCCGTTTTCCCCTTGCAACTGTGATGACAACGTCCCATGGATGGAAGGAAGGTCTGGGACGCCCCGCTGGTTTGGCGACATTTCTGAGACGCCCACCACCTCAATTTCCTGGACAACCATGATATTTAAAGCGATACCCACTCGAGACACCCTGTGCCTGCTTTGGGTCAAGCGAGCAGCATATTTACCAATGACTCTAAAATGAATGCAATAGTTTACTCAAAAAGGAAAATCTGTCCCTGTTTACTTACCCAATCTATTTTCATCTTCTTCAGTGAGCTGCTAATGTGTAACTCTAACTGAAGCTATGATATCAAGCTTTAAAAATCACCAAAAGTACCATAAAAGTAGACTCTTATGTTACTCTATATGCTATATTCAACGCATATAGCCACACAATAACTTTGTCTAAAAGGAAAATACAAACATTTCTGTATGCCAAAGCTACCAAATGTCATTTCTACTTTCAGCACATTTAAACTTGCATTAATGTGATCGATGGCAATTTCAAACCTGGGTTGATGATTCTTGATGTTTCATATTTGAATGTGAATGAGAGCTATCCTTTATGGTAATTTTTGTTGTCTCATTTAGAGCTTGACGGTGTCCATTCTCCATTCACCTTCACTGTATGCAAACGAGCAGAACGAACATTCTTCTGCGGTAGTTTTCTGGTTTTATGTCAGAAGAAAGAAAGTCAAAAAGTTTGGACAACACAATGTCATGGCAATTTGGAACTATACTCCAATTTGGCAAACTGATGACAAATGTGTATCTCATTAATACCTTTTTGTATAATCTGCCTATGCCCAACAAAGGGTTTAGAAGTGCGCAAGGGGTCCCTAGTAAAAAATAAAGTGTATTTGAACATACATTTATTTCATGCTAAGTATGCTACAAATACATTTACCCAGCAAATACCCTGCAGCTGTACTTTTATACAAAACTGGTATACTTCAAGTGCTAAAGTGGAACAACCAATTTTGTACTTCATGCTTTTTAACTGTGTAGAAGTCCAACTAAAGATATACTGAAACATATCTGATAATGTTAATGTGAAAAAATAGGAAGTATACTTTGCATACACTTTAAATACTTTTCAAGACTAATATTATTAAAAGATCATGTAATTCTCATCAATAGTGACATTGAATAGAAATTTTTGCACAATGATAAAATGTGCAAAATGCACAAAAACTTTTTTTTTATTTTTAAGTGAGCTAACTCTTAAAGACCATGAGATTTTGATAATTTTTGGATCAGTGAAAAGTAATACTACTCCTGTAAGCACAGAAAAGCTTCAAGCCTATTCCGTATTTCTGACCTCTAAATCTTTGGCTGTTAGATACAACAGATGGCCATGAACCATTAGAAATGACTCTTCAACGATTATTAGGACAAATGTGCTTTTAGCTTTCAAAAGAGCAATTTGTGTGACTATGCTTTCAGGATCAGGTGTCCCGGCACACAATGGGAGGTTTATAGTCATGAGCCGAGCTACAGGTTGGGTCCCCCCGAGCCCCAAACCTCTGAACTGCTGAGCTCTGAGGGCACAGGGCCAGTTCTAAGGCAGCCCGGGACACGCCAAGCATGGCGAGTGGTAAAAATCATGCTGTTCTACTTAATGAGCTGCATTCATTTAGGATAAAAAGCATTCTTTTATCACACGAAAACTTTGCTCTCAAAGTCCCTTCTCTCTTCTGAAAGTTGGAATAAACACACACACACACATATACAGAAAAAAAGCATAAGAAGAGAATAAAAAAAGAGGGGAAAAAAACAAAAAAGAGGAGAAATTGCCTCATTAATGCATCCTGCGTGCTGCCCTGAGCCTTTTCCTTTTGCCTGTGCCCAGCGGGAGCCCTTTTTATCAGGCCAAAGGACACCTTTCACAAGGCCATTAGTGAAACAGGGACAGATGCACCCCGGCAAATTCCCCCCTGTCATGCAAGTGAGAGCGAAAGAACAGGATAAAGCAAAACCCCACTCGATTCGTCCGGCCGGGCGAAGGTCTGACCTTGAGGCGGTGGGCGGGCCAGCTCCGGAGGACGAGGTGTCAGGCCTGTCATCCGGGCACCATCCCGAGCCAAAAACTCCCCCTCCAGGTTAATGGCTTTTAGCTGTTGTTATCTGAAAAATGGTAATGGCTGGCACCCCAGAAGCTGTGGATGCAATTACCCCCATCAGGATCCTTTTGTAAAATATGATTTGACCAATCAGCATAATTTGGAGAGTTACGCATGATGGCCTTGGTAACTGGTTTTGCACCGATCTCACTTAGAGCGGCAAAATGCACAGCTAATAGTGCACATGCCATTCAACAAATTGACATTTTCCATCAGACGGAGACACCAGGACACTTCCAAACCCTGCTCCCAAAGGACTTCACTAGAACTGGACCTAGACATTCAACTTGCTATAATAAATGTATCAAGCTCCAACTGCACCAAACAGGAATTTAACGAATGCAATAGAGCGCAGCAGGTATTTAAATGACAGTAATAATTGATTTTTGAATCATTTCGATATGTTTAAGGTGGCTGGTACTGGAAAAGAGTGGTCTTCCTGGCCAACATGTTCAAACTCGCAGCTCATCGCATATTGCTGCTCGGTCAGGACCATTTGGCACCACATTTTGATGCACATGTTGGCACCCCTTTAGCATTATTTGTTGACGTGCACATGCAGATACAGCTGCCGTCATAATTTATTTAAAAAGTATTAATATTCCAAGTCTTCTGAAGCAAAATATGAATAAAAAAATCTGCCAGAAGCCTTATGTCAGTCTTGATTGTAAAATACTATTTGCATGCCGATAATCAAAACCTTTTATTCAAATCGGTAATTTACCCAAAAAATTACTATTCTGTCCCTGACCCTTATTTCATTCCAAATCTCTGTCTTTTTTTGGAACACTAAAGGAGAAGTGCATTCAATGAGTTGCATGACAATATTTATATATATATATACACACACATAAAAATACAATTATTATGGTGCTAATAATATACTAATTGTAATTGTACTGTATGCAGCATGCACATTCTTCTAAATTTCTCTTTTTTATGTTCTACTGAAGAAAGTATTTCATATAGGTTTGGAATCATTAAATGGTGATGATGAGTTGATTTTGCCTGAACTATCCCTTTCAAATCTAGTGGAAAATAAATATCCTAAAATGTAATTAAAGATATACTGAAGTATATTGTAAGTATTATTAAGTACACTTATATCTTGCATTTGAAGGCAGACATTATTTAAATATCATAAAATCCTTATCAACAGTGACATTAACACACATTTTAGGCTTAATATGGTATAAAGAAATGTGCATTATGCGCAAGTAGTATTTCCAAATAGTTTTTGCTGACTATAAAAACAAGACTACATTTACAAACAATACCCTGCTCAATTTACAACACTGTGCGCCACAGATTTATTTAATGTATATTCGAGATGTGCAACATGTAATTTTCAGTTCTCTAAACCATATCTTTATAGCATTAACCAAAGATTGACTGGCATGTATTTTATTTGTGCATTCAGCCATATGTCTCTAGAGACCAAATAACAGGTTTCAGCAGACTGAACCGTGTGGCACATGTTATTGATCAGATGTTGTGAAGTCTGCGTGTCCTTATCGAGTCTTCCTTTACCCAGTTCCTGTAACCCAAGAACCACCCGTTCAATGAATGATTGCACCCTGGGGCCATACTGACACCTGGTAACAGGAAAACGCAGACGAGGGGTTCGAAGTTGAAGAATTAGAGTAAAAAGGGAGGAGGTTACTCACAGATGTAGTAGTATTCGTGGCCTGGGCGGAACTCGAAGCCCAGAGAGAAGGGTGTGAACAGCTGGAACTTCTCTGAGAACTTGAGGGGCCCGTTCGGACTCATCGGGCGGTTGCATTCCCAGCGCTTGAAGCCTTTCATGTGGTGGTTGCAGGTGGTGTAGCCGTCATAGTTGACCATGAAAAGGATGTAGCGTTCCATGCGCTCCTGAGGAAGATGGTCCTCGTAGTGCGGACAGTAGATGTCCAGGTAGTCGTTGATAGCCACCTCCACTGTGTACTCACCATGCAAGAATCTGAGGAAATAAAGACAAACAACTTAGTTGAGATCTACAAAACTGCCAAAGTTCTTACAATCACAGGCCGGAGATTGAGAACGCAACATCTTTTAACACAAAACTCGAAAGAGAAATTGCTAGCAGCTCCTGTCACTCATAGTGCAGATATTTTCCATGTTGTATGTGACAGGATGGGATTGGTTGAGGGGGACTTGGCGCTAAGGGCCAAACTGACTGGAATGACCAAGTGGAAGTGGATGAGCAGAGATTGACAGGGGTTCAGAGAGAGAAAGTCACTTCATTAAGGGTTTTCACATGGTCTGGCTTTAGCCCAGCTCTTCTGAAATGAGTTTGCTGGCTGGTGCAATTTAGACACAAATTGAGCACCTGCAGGAAGGTACGACTCGAGACGCAGAAACTGCAGTTACTTCGGTGGAACTGTGACTTCATGTGCAGTAGGATGCAGAGGGACTAAAAAGCATTCAAACACTCAAAGGGATAGTTCACCTAAAAAATTAATATTCTGTCCATTTACTCACCCTCAAGTCAGTTTATTTACCCTTAAGCCACACGTGTGACTGTCTTTTATTTTCTTTCTGATTTTCTTTCATTGAATATGAAGACTTTTTATTTACTGATACTGATATGAAGCCTTGCAGTTGACAAGGAAACAGAATGCATTGTAGACACAGACACAGCAAAACACATGAACATGTGTGTGTGAATTTGAGTTCTTCAGATCCTCTTTTTCTGTCCACAGTGTGAAGATTACATGAATAAGATCTAACGGCTCCAGCCGAGAGACTTTAATGGTCTGTCACCAGTGAGGTTGACACACCTGCTCCACCCTCCGTCTTCCAAACCATCAAAGCAGCCCCCTTCACTACAGAACATAAGACAGCAAACTCAAATCAAGTGTTCACACTATGAGAAGCCATATCAGGGTGCTTCATCCAATTTAAGAGAATATCAAAGTGAAACTAAGACGAGATGAAATCAAAAGAAACACACGGGGTCAACAAAAGCCTACACACAAAAGGTATGCGCTAAAACCTGCCTACATTCATACTGGAATGGAATCTCATAAAAGACAGATTTGAAACGTCCTACATAGACAACAATTCTTTCCATATAAAAAAATACAGACAATGCTAGAATGAAACAATATATTAAAAAGCATGTCATGTAGTTTAACCATAAATGTAAAAAGTAATAAAATATTTCCATTACATCTATTGTTTTCAAAAAATACAGCATGAAAAAGAATTTCTCAAGAATCATAAATTATTTTTTCATGAATATACACATTTTTAAGGCAGTCGCACCATATGACATTTTACAACCTCAGTTAACCTGGCACTGTCATTAAAGGTTAAAATATCTGTATTTTCTAATTGATCCTGACACATATGTAAGCCAACTCTGATATAAGTTCCAATTTGTTTTTCTGCAAATTCTGTTAGTTGCACCACATTACTTTACCACATTGCTTACATTAAAATGATTGTAAAAAGGTAATAAATGATTATATCGTAATGCTGACTTGTGAACCAATGCTGACGCTGACTTAAAATGTGAACCAGTTTCATTTTAATAGGAATTATACTTAGCTAATTGTACATGTGATTTTCAACTTACACAAACAAAAGATTGCATTTTAGACACACACATATGTTTGTGTGTGAACTTGAGTGAAAACCTTAAAAACCTTTATATTTTTCTGCCCACAGTGTGAAGGCTTCAGCTGAGAAGCAAGAACATCTGACACAGCTGCTAAAACATTACTTTTCTATGCATCAATAAAAGATTATACCGCCTGACTTTTTCATTCTAATTCAGAATTTTATTTACTTTTAAACTTGTTTCTCACTAAACTCATCAGTTTATTTGTATATATATAAAAAAAGTGCTGGCTTTTGAATTTGGCTTAAAAGAAGATTTCTCAGCATGCAGCATAAAATTGCCAACCTTTTAAGAAAGTCTTTGCATTTGGACCACATCTATAATCTGAAGGCAGGTTTTTGGAATGAAACCAAAGAATTGTACAAGCCATAAAAGCCCCCCCCCCAAAAAAAAAGCTAATCACATGATACACAAAGAAAACTCAAAAGATGCTTCACTTTGCCGACTGTGAGTGTTGTCTACATGGATCCGAACATCACACGGCTCTGTTTTCTTGGAGGTCTTTGAGGGGAGAAAGGGCAGGGCTGGGGCCAGGGGGTAAGGGGGCAGTAGGCGGGGGGTTTGGAGTGAGATTTGGCATCAGATGACAGCTAATCTAGGTCTGGAATTACTGTCAAAGGGCCAAGCCAGGCCAAACACCAGCTGTAGCAGCACAAGCTAAAGCTGAAGCTCCTCCACACATCTCCTCGCCTTATCACCGAGGCCCAGAGAACACCCCCCTTCAAACTGCATGACTTTATCCCTCTCTCCAATTTTTTGTGTCACTTTCTTCTTTGGCCATCAGCGATACTTAAAACCCCCATGCTTATATGATCAACGTCCTGGGCTGTGTTTCCCAAAAGTTGATCGTAGCTTAATTGATTTCAATGGGTCTACGATGTACTTAAGCTTACAATGCTTTTGGGAAATGCAGCCCTGGAGTACATCACTGGTGTTGTCTAAGTTTGCCTGGTATCCAACAAACTCAATAAAACATCATGAAAAAAACAACCCATGTTCATCTCATACCGCCTCAGCAAAGAACACTTCTATATTTCTCTCCCTGGCAGGGGAAAACACTTCGTTCTCCACAGAGATGCGCCTACTCTGTCTTATTTTCTTGTTATGTGCTTTTGTGTCATTTTGCCTCTAATCAAGGCTTTCCAGTAAACGATATCGAGAGCCGAGCGAAGAGTAATGGGAGCAGAACTCCGCCATAGGACCCTCCTGATGTTTACGGAGCTCGAAATTTAATCACCCTGCCATAAAAACACGTGTTAGCGGTCCTTTAATGCAAAGTGCGTTATCATTACTACACATTCCGCGGGTCAGGCATATCTCTTTCAGATTCATACGGTGCATTACGCCTTAACAAATCAATATCAATGCCCCGTCCCCCCTTTCACTCCCATATGTCATTAAATCCGGAGGAGTCGGCCAAATGATCCGACACACTGAGGCAACACGTCATTCCCTTTGATTCAAAAGTATCTCGGTATAAAAAATGACCTTACAGCCGGCGGCTGGTGGGTACGGGGTGGTGGAGGTGGGGGGAGATGACAGATGGAAATATCAATAAGTGAGCCCAGAATGTTTAGAGAGAGCTAATGCATGCAGTTAGGTGAGCTCGCTTCATCAATCACACTGTAGTCACTGGTCCACTTCCTCCTCGAGTCCTTAGAGCACAGTCCCGATCAGACCTCCCTGAACTCTTCCACCGCCGCTACATCAACAACTGATCTCATATCAGCTCTAAATGAGCTGTATAGCCTCCCTTGCACAGTGGGATATTTTCATCATGTCTACAATCCAGTTAGAACCCCAAAAGCTTTTACAGCCTAATGCCAAAAAGAACCTATTTAGGTTTACAAATAACTTTTTCTTTTACTCTTTTCTCCTAAGCAAGAAAAATCACACGGGAGATATAGCCATTTTAGAACACTATGCAGCAGCTGATGTAGTAGGAAAATTGTGGAATTATGGTAAAGCAAAGAACCACTGAACCGCGCAGTATAACCATGTAATAAACTTCTGATGTACTTTGTTTTGTTAAATATGTCCCTTGATTGCTTCTAAAATTCCTAATTAAAATAAATTGTGATGTGTGCCTTTGGTGGAAAAACCTGTGCTAAGTTTCTTTCTCTTCCCATCTGGAGGAATGTATGTGTGCAGAAATCCATCTCTGGATTCTTCAGCCGCTATCATCCCCACGGGACTTCAATTAATCAGACCAAACCACTCTTGTTTGGCGTGTTTAGAAGGAGGGTGACTCTCTGGGTGAACTTTCCTGGCGGTGCGGTCAAAGAAGGTTTTTGAAGTACCGTGATTTACACAAGCGTCTGGCCAACAGAGAGCCTCAGATCCAGATTTCAGAACTTCCTTTAGCAAATGTTTGCATGTAGAAGAGTCTGTATTCCAGACCCATAGCAGGAAGCATCTTTAATGGAAGAGGTTAAAACCAAGCAAAAAGATCAGATACAGTACGACAGAATCCATGATTTATCAAGGTATTTTTAGGCTCCTGGCTGGTACAAAGTCATTTGACTACTAGAGTATTAAACGCGTCTCTCTCAAGCAATGTTGCGAATTTCAGAATTTGACTAATGAAGTGGAAAAGTGTTTTTTTTTATAAATGAAAGCTCTATGGATTGTGTTACACCAACCACCAAAAGCTGGGGTTGAGTACAACTGGACAGCCCAACTATCTGGAAATAGAGAGAAATTAGATAATGTTCTTCCTCTACAGAACGTCATACACTCTAAGCCAAGTGATTCATTATATTTTGCACCAAATATATTTTGCCACAGAGCAGATGCTAAAGCTTGCCAAGCTCTGCCAGGTCAAACAGAAATGATGAGTTTGGGAAGGTTTTGTGAATTTGGCCCATGTTTAAAAGTTCTTGTTGTTGTTTTTTTTTGTCCTGAACCTTTAGTTGAGCTGCAGCCAAAGCTAATATGTGCGTTTATTCTGTAATTAACCAATGACCTGGCCATAATAGTTTAAGGCAAACAGAGCCAGCTAATAACCTGGCACAAGCCTCACACATTTCAGGGGTAATTTTGCCTCAAACGCATCACCACCTCAGGCATGCCGCAGGGCTATGTGCTGGGCCCGCGTGAGTTTTGATTATGATGGCAGGTTAGTTCTGGTGTCATGGGTTTAGCTACACATTTCATACCATGTTTATACCAAACAGGGGAAGAGGGCAGGCGTTTACTGTAGCATGTGATTGTGTTTGTGTGCATGTGTTTGAGAATGGTCCTTTGTGCCGACGGCTCTGGGTCTGGCACCCATTTCCCCATGCTCAGCTTGGGCTTGGTCTGCAGACCACTTCTCCCCATGTGGAACATGTTTATTGTTCTTTGTGTCAGGCAGACGCCGAGACCTCCATGGCCCCCTCCTCCCTCCACATCTCCCCGCAATCTCTCCTGTTATTCCAACTCTGCTTGAGCAATTTTTCTATCACAGCATTTATGCAAACGTTATCCCAGCTGACGTTCAGCCAGGGCTAAAAAACGCTGTCAAGGGGGGGTTGGTTGAGAAAACCAAAAAAAGAAGAAGAATAGAACAGAAGACCCAGGGACAAAACACATGTGCCCCATGTGAGAGGAAAAGTAATAGTTGTTTTGTGCTCCTTCTTTAACACAAATGTCTAGTTACACATTCAGGTGAGCAGGTTTGTGTGTAATTTTTCAGGTTCTGTGTGCATTTAGGGAAGATCCATGTACACGTTCACCACCTCTTCATTCGGCATCCTTATTTATTCTGGACCGCTGTTAGATAAAAGCACCCGTCCTCGCTGCGACACTACGCCCCTCTGTTTAATTACATTTTTATGCCTCGGCCTGCTTTGTAAGACCTTTCAGCCACTAAAAGATGGTGGGAGAAAATAGAAGTGACCAGCGCAGTCCAGCAAATGAAAGGACAGCAAACAAATCTGTGTTCTATCATCAAAAGCGTGCTCAGAGAGCAGCTGCGCTGGGATACTGTCTGTCATTGTACCGTGGCTCTAATGGGCTGCTAATGGAGGATGTTTACACACACGGTGGCTTCACTACCTCACTTTAGCTACCTTGCGTTTATGCATATCAATTTTTTTACGCAAATTTTCTATTGGGCTTTTTCCCTGTAATCAACCCTAACAGGACTGGAGGATTTTCCATAATGAAAAATTATGGAAACTGGGTTGGGGAAGTGACCCAAGATGGATTAAAAACCAAGTCACCTGTGGACATGTCGGTTTATGATTCACATTTAGTTAACAAGTGTTCAGTTGTACGGTTTAATTTTTTTGCACCTTGAATAACAATGATAACATAACACATGATAACAACACAAATCTAATTTTGTTCATTTTAATTCAAATGCATTTTCAAAATATGCCTAATATCCAAAAATACTAACAAAATCACACACACATACACACACACAAATACAAACTCTTTATTATTTATACAGGATTTCTTTTTTGATGCATTTTTCAATACTAAAACTTCAGATTTAATTCAGATTTTGAATCCCAGTGTGGTCTCAGACACTTGCACGCCACTGTATTTCCTTTAAATGATCTTTTCTCTAACTTTACGATAAATACTATTATTAGAAGCTGAGGATGTCTGCCATTTATTTTAAATATGCGGGTTGGGATCTCTTCGTCACCGTGAGCTCTGACGGCGAGTGTAATGAGGCTTCTGGGATTTAACGGCTCAGCTAAAAAACTTCTCTCTCGTACCTGCAGATGCCTGTTGAGAGCCACTCTGCATCCTTTATCCCTCACCGTCTCTCCCAAAAAGCATACACTGCCTAAACCAATACACGCCTTTAACAACACGCACAATGCTTAAAACAACACAAAACCACCCACGACACACACACACTATCTCACCCAAAATGCAAGCTCCTCTGAATAAAGAACCTATTTATTTCCTTCTAAATCCTATAAAATAACAATCTACCTGGAAGGTTATGGAACGGAAAAAGTTAGATAACATGTTTGTGGCGAGTAACAGCAGTAGTTTTATGGGTGGTTAAGGCAGACAAGAGAGATTAACAAGGATTTCTCAGGCACACACTCCTAGAAAACAAGAGGTAACTGAAAACACACCTTAATCACACAATACCAGCACACTTCATCCTGACCTTTTAAAATGATTATTATTACAAACCCAATGCGTATGAGATAATATTTGCTTATATAAAAGGTTATGTATATGCACAAACATATCTCACTGTATACAGTAATTAAACACATAACGTATACATAGAATTTTAACATATAAAATAACAATGAAATATAATAGATAATCTCAGCTGTGTGTAAAAATAACAAGTGTGGGGCCATGATTCAGTCAAACATCTCTGGGGTTATCGGCTGTCTAATCAGCCTGCCTGGCTTCTGACTTTGCCCACTTATTTGAGCAATCATAATTTTGATGGACAGCGTCGGCTCTCCTGATTTTAATCACATACTTGTTTTTGTTTACAAAATAAATTATATTTACAAAATAAAATAAAAAATCAAATTTTCCACAGAAATATTATGCAGCAATTGCTTTTAACATTGTTAATAATAAGACTTCTTTAGCAGCAAATCAGCCTATTAGAATAATTATCAGCATGATTTTTGAAAGATCATGCAACACTATTTCACATACAATTGTATAATTGTAATAGCTTATCACAATATTATTGTTTTAGCAGTATTTGTGAAGAATTAGCGGTTTAATCTCTTAAACATAAGATACTTCTTTCTATATATTCTGAAAACATTGATAACGCAGTGCAACATTAACCCTTTTCACTGTACCTCAGCCATATGTAATCACTTTCAGGTGGTGTGAAGTGTGTATTTCATGGCATGGTACCAGATTACTGCGATTAAAGGGAATGAAATCCACTCTCTGTGCGTGTTGCGTCCTCTAGGGGGCTGCTGGGACCCGCGCTGTGTGATTGTGAGCGCTTTTCTTCACAGTGTGATAACATGCTGCTTTTCTCATCATGGGGTGAGTAAACACCTGTCTTAGAAAATACGGCATTGCAAACAAACAAACAAGACGCTTGTGCGCTGACGTGTGTACACATGCATGTAAAACTAAACATGCATACAAGCCTGTAAACGTCTTTCTCGTCTCACACACACACACACACACACACACTAATGCCCTCCACCTAATTGTCACTCCCATAACAAACACACAAAAGAGCTGCTCTCGGGTTTCTGCCTGTCGGCGTAAAAGGGACTGGGTTTGTCAGAGGGCATCAAACAGAAAATGATGGTAATGCCATGCACTCTAAAGCTAAGTGTATCACCCGTCCCACTCTCCCTGACCTGCCCTCTTTGTCTTTTTTAACACCATTAGCAAAGTGCAGTGTAATAGCGTTATGAGCCCGCCCCGGTCCGCAGGAGAAGGATTGGGTGACGGACCCACTCGGCCGCTCTCATCTTGTCCGGCCTCTTTTAAAAGGGCTTGATGTATTCTTTTCTTTCTTGCCATGAGTACCGCCATTTCCTCTGCGCCGTCCCACTCTGTCAAACATCTTGCGCTGGATTCTTCCCCTTAAAAGCACTAACCACTGTTCTTTAAACCACTCTGTGCTTTTCTTGAGGTTTTTAAAAAGATCCTCATCGTGACGTGCTAACCCAGAATGAACCTGTGGCTAACTATTTTCAGTGAGAGAAGGGCATAGAGTGTAATATGCGGCTTCTTTGCTTAAAAACCCCCCTTAAAAACCTTTCTCCAGTCCAAATTAATCGTGCATTCTGACATAACATTATATATATTTTGCAAGGCTTACATTTTCTCCTCTCTCTGTTGCGTGTGACGTCTCAGCTCAGGATAGCTGCTGGTGATTAGCATGTTAGTGGCATTGTGGCAAAACTGTGCTTCAGCTGTAGAGTACACAGTCATACAGCATTTACTGCTCAGATGATTGAGATGAGACTGAGATGAGCCATTGAGATGAACAGAAAAGCTAACTGTTAGCTTTAATTAGGTATTATAGATCTCTTTGACCCAAACATTGTCAATGATTCACAGGTGGATTTATTTCTGATTGATATTCTAGTTTTACCGATAACTTAAAATAAATTTGTCATAATGATAACTGTAAATTAAAATTTACATTTATATTAGTGCTGGGTAATTATGCATTTGTAGTTTTACAGTTTTTTTTAAGTAAAAATGTAATGCACAAAAAGTAGAAGTACATTCCTAGAAGTCCCTGCATGACACCACACATTAAATAAAGATGCCATTTTATAAAATGATTTAGTTTCTACTAGTGCTGTCAAATGATTAACTGTGATTAATTGCATCAAAAAAAAAAATTTTCTTTACATAATTTACGTGTGTATACTGTGAATAATTATAATGTATATATAAACACAAACATTTATATTTAATAAAAATATTTTATGTTTATGAATTAAATATAGCTATTAATAAAATGAAATATAAACATATTTCCAAAATATATACTGCATGTGTGTGTATATGCACGCATTATGTAAACCAAACACTTTGATTTTGGATGCAGTTAATAGCGATTAATCATTTGACAGCACTAGATTCTACTTTTGTTATCCGTTTTTTTTTTTGCTCCATTTTCTGTTATTTAGTTAATGTTATTGCATCATTTTAGTTTAAATTTCTGAGGTTTTGGTAGTTCTGATATATATACATATGCACTCTCAGAAATAAAGGCACAAAAGCTGTCACTGGGGCGGTACCTTATCAAAAGGTACATGTTTGTACCTAAAGGGTCTATTTTGGCACCGTTAAGGTACATATTAGTGCTTAAAGTGTACATATTTGAGTGTACCTTTTGAAAAGGTACCACCCCATTGACAGCTTTGGTACCTTTATTTCTGAGAGTGTATTAACTTTGTCACTTTTATCATTTATACTTATATATTAAATATACAGTTATAAGTGTGCCAAGCCTTTAAGCAAAGAAGCTGCATATTACACTCTATGGCCTTGTCTCACTAAAAGTAGTTACAGTTTTTTTTCCTGTAAATTTAACAGAGGGCTTTTAAACATACAGAGGAAATAATGGTCTGAAGACTCCGGATGCATGTGAGCATGGCGAGCTGGGAGGTGCAGTGAAATCCACCCAAAACATTCAGGCAACATTCTTTCATACCGATTACAGAGGGATAATTTCTAAGATAACCATCAGAACTTGCCGAGTCATCAAGACCTGTGTGTTTTCCCCCCTCACTTTAACCTGCGGCAGGTAGGCTACGCCCCCCAAAAAACCCGACGGCCGAAATGAAGCCGAGAATGTTCGGGAGTGCGCGCGATGGGACAGCTCCCGAGCTCAGGTGGAGGTCCGCCAGCTCCGCCCGCAACCTGAGCCTTGTAATGACAAGGGCCGAGACAAAGCAGGCACTGTAGTCACCATCCTGCTCCCAGGCAAGACTCCCAGATGTGAGATAAAAGATACAAGCACAGAGACAAAGTTATCTGCGGCCTGCATCGGCCAGCGGGGAAACGGGAAACCCAAGCCTATTGAGGCGACTGGATCAGTGTGTCTGAAACGCCCACAGGAGTAGAAGACGGTGGCAGTGTGGTGCAGCCCCCTGGGCGGAGAGGGCCAAAACACAAGTAACCCAAGCCCCAACTACCGCCCATTTCCCAGGATCCCCTTCCTCCGCACCCCCACCGCCATCCCAACAGGGTCTGCTTAGGTTTTCTTTCCCAAACACTCTTCTGCATCAACGACATGACAGACTTGGCTAGGAGATACGTCTGTTGTCACCAGACTCGTCCTCTTCTTCTTGCCCTTTCATGTAGTAGTCATGCATTAGCTGTGTTTTTCTTTGTGAAAGGTGACAGAGTGAGAATGGATCCCCGTGGATTCCCCTCGGTTTCTGTTTCAGTCAGATCACAGGGCGCAACCTTTTCATGAAAAGTAATGAAGCGAGATCAGAGGTCTATCACGTCAGAAAAAGAAAAGAAAATGGAAAATGCATAGAAAGAATATGTAAACTATCTAAAAAAATCATCCTAATGCTTCTATCTGAGCCAGGGAAAATAGGGCCTCTCTCTTTCAAGGGCTATTTTATATTTCTTACAGAGCGTTGAGGCGGCCAACGCTGATGAAAAGGGCGAGTGCTTAGCCGACAGAGGTAATGCATTTTTCATGACCTTGTACATGACACGTCTACATTTACATTTATGTTCTTAGCAGATGCTTTCTTATGAAACTGGCTTACAATAAAGTGCACAAATCATGTTAATGGCTATTCCTGGGATCGGATGAGAACGCCTGCTGCATGCTAAGCTACGCCTTACAACAAAAATGGAACATAATACAACATAACAATTTCAAATGACTATGATTACAAACAATATCGTATTACTGCTAAAATAACAGCTGAGATATTTTACGCATGGGTCAATGGCATATAAATGTTTCCATGAAAAAAAGAGGAGGGGGTGGGGGGGTATTTTAAAATTCACATGCCAAGTTCTTAGTATTCTTAGTATTCATGCAACATGTGGTTTAGAAATACTTTCGAACTTTTCAAAAAAGACTGAAATTTCTTGATTGAAAGTAACTTGAGCAATATGTTTCAAATGATATTTACACCTCAAAATACATATGAGTGCACAAAATGTTTGACTATTCAATTTCAAGGTAAATAGTGATTTATTTAAACATATTGTTCATTTATAAATCACATCTTGTTACATTTTACCACCTAATTTAACTTTGCCTTTTTATAAAAATGTCAAATTATCTGACAATTTATGAGCATAGTGTCCTGCATTTTAATACAGTCATAAAGGTCTACAGGAATCTATGATATTACAGCTTTTCTTTTTTTTCCTGCATTTTTTATTTTACCTGTTTTGTAGAGGAAAGATAAAATGTTAAAATGCGTGTGTGTGTGTGTGTGTGTGTATATATATATATATATTTTTTTTATTATTATTATTATTATTTTTAATATATATATTTTTCTCAGAGAAACATTAAAATATGACCATAGAGGTGGTGTATTTAAGTCATTGTATGAATAAATTATTTTATTCATTTATTGATTTATTTATACACAGGCAGTAAATAAAATGAGCATTTTTTTTTTCAAAGTACTCTGTTTAATATCTGTTGTAAATAAATACTGAAGATGTGTCTTTAGAATTCATTGGAACGCAGCAGTGGAATACATTTTCCATTAATCCAGAGTGTGTTCCACCAGTGAGAACCAAGTATGGTGGTTTTGGACCAGCTCAAGGAGGATCTCTTCATGTGGAGGGAAAGAAGGATTAGAAACCCAAAGTGTCAGGGATAGTGAGGATGGATTTATGAAAGACTGAAAGTACAGTATAGCTGTCCTGGCAACAAGCAATAGTTTTGACCAGGAAGAACATCTTGTATTCTACCAAATATTGGCAGCCAGATAAGACACATGAGGAGCAGCACAAGAAAACCCCCAGAGATTAAAAACAAACCCCAGCAGCAGTGTTTAAGATGATTCTGGAGTAGTGTTGCAATGCAACAGGGTGCAATTGAATCCAGGACGGCATTGTTGATTTTAACAGGTTAGAGGTTTTTTTTTTACATCAGTTATGTTTTGAGCATATTCCATCAGCTGCTCATTGACATTTGTGGTTCCTGGTTCGACACCAGCAAGATTACAGGACTGATGTGAATCCAACTTTTCCAGACCACCGAAAGCGGGAGAAGAGTGCCAGAAAATGTGTTAAAGAGTTAGTTTACTCAAAAATGAAAATACCGTCATCATTTATTCACACTCAAGTTGCTGTATGAGTTTCTCAATTTCTGTTTAGAAGGATGTGGGTAACCAAACAGTTTCTGCTCCCTATTGATTTTCATACTATACTATACTATACTATGGAAGATGATGGGGACCAAAAACTGTTGGTTGCCCATGTACGTTAATGTAAATGATGGGATAATTTCCATTTTTGGTTAAACTATGTCTTTAAGACCTTTCCTGTCAGCAGAACGCTACTATCAAGCACCTCTACATGCATGCTCTGACCTCTCTTGTTTGCCGGTGTAATACTGCTCTCTAAAGGGTTTGGAATCAAAGGTGTACCAGGATCAAAGCGAAACTCTCTGGCCATTTTGAGCAGGCGGTATAGTGAAATGGCACTAACAGAGAAGGCGGGGGTGAATGTTCCCAATTCACAGTCTACATGGATCAGTTGATCATTGATAACGAAAACGATTATTCAAATTATTCAAATTAAAGAATCCTGTTAATGAAAATACAATGATAAAACTAATACTAATAATGCTTTATTAATAATGTACGAATTTTTCTGTAAAAAATTATTTAAAAGGATGATTATTTCAAACAACCACATCATAGTTGGTTTGACACCAATGGAGGTCTCAATTTATATTAAGTGGCCGTAATACCTATGTACTTACATAGTAACTAGATGTGTATGTAGTGTGTAACCACAGTGTAAGTAGTATCTTAAGCTGTAATATTTCTCTAACTACATACATTTAACATACCTCAGAATGGTGTGTGTAAGTAAAAATGTGTAACAGGACATTGGTAACAACACTTTATTTCCCTTCAATAGGTACTTGTGTAACAGGACATATATAACTACCTTTCGTAATAACAATATGTATAAGAGTAATTGGAACAATTTGATCCAAAGGGTGGAGATTTAGGGTGGAAATGGGATCCAGGGGGTGGAAAGAGATAGGTTTATTGATATGTGAAGTGGAAGAAGTTGGATGTAAAGTTGGTGTAATACCCGTGTACTTACAAGCTAACTCCTTAGGGAGTGTAATATTCTGGACACCAACCACAATTTATATGTAAAGCCTAACTTCCTGGTTGCTGCTGTGTAACAACAGATTAATTACATGGTAAGCACATTTGTATTTACACATAGCCTTTAGTGGGTATGTGTACACTGTTAAATCTAGTTACTATGTAAGTACACAGAAATTAGGGACACTTAATATAAAGTGGAGTAAAAAGTATGTCAAGAAGTCTGGAATAATTAATATTTTGGAATTAAAAATTATCCATTGCTTTAAAAATGTTTTCCACTAGATTTTTGAAGAATTTCTTTTTCATGGACACTCATATGTAATTGACCTATCCATTAACTGTGAACTGCATCAAGAGCATTCCACATTACATTACCTTTAAGTACATTTCATCTAAAATCAAACCTTTTCACCCTTCCGAACTCCTCAGGGCTTGATATGCAGCAGCTGTCAGCTGTTATTGGTTAAGCTGAGGGTTGGATGTCAGGGAAATAAACACAGCTAGATCAGCTCCAGTGTAACAGACTACAGCTCCGTGCCACATGCTACATGAAACCCAACCACGAAGTCGCACAATGTCTACATCTAGTCCAACCTTTCTGAACTCCTCCTGAACCCTTCTGGGCGGAGCACCAACATGCTACAACAATGCCCTCCATAGCTTGAACATGATACCACATGATACTGATGCTGACACACCTTTGGCATGCCGACAGCTATTGTTTATGAGAACAAAATGAGTGTTTAGAAAAAAAAATGGAAGAACTGAGATGTGTGCTGATGGTGGCAGCCTAAAGCTAAACACAAGCTGGGGAAGTGGGGACAAATCTCTCTCTCAGAAGCTCTTGTCCAAGCTGGGGGAACCGTATCCATCAGCGAGCCAGACGGCAACCAGGCTGATGGATCGATGGGGGCCGTGACCTCCAGCTCCGCAGCCTGTGAAGCCGGTTGAGAGAGTGACAATCGAGATTTACCCATCGATTTGGGCTGACAGAAGTAAGGAGCACATGGAAGAATTAAAGGAAGGAAACGAATCACTGTTAGTCCAGTCTCCTTTGTGAATTTCATCTTCTGTGTTAATCATAGTAAGGTGATCCCAGTGGCGTCTAGGGTCAGGACACAGAGGAACATCATTTCCCTGCTGCGTGGTTATTAGGTAGCAGTTATAACTCCCAGAGCTCCACCATCTTCCCGCGGCATCAACAACAGACAACAAATTAACGAGGGCTGAGGTCCTTCAGCCGCTTGACAGCAAGACTCGAATGAAACCGTTTATCCAACCTAGGGGTGTGCTTGAATTTGTCTACATCCCAAAGGGAAGTGCTAATCACAGTCAGGGAGAAGCGTCGTCCTTCTCAAGCAGAGGGTCACCCCACACTGCAGCATTTAACACCTTCGCCATTCTGCGTGAATAACACGCTGTCAAAAAATGGCAGTTCTTTTTGCATGAAGCTCAGTGATCTCTCAGGCTGGCCCTTGTTTGGCTGGAACCCTGTAATCGTAAAAGGTTGGGACTGGCTGTCCGCAACACAGAGCTGCAGCGGGACTGAAATGTGCGCTAATTGAGCCAACAGCATCCAAACCCTCCATCTGTCCATTTTCTCATCTCTAAGGAAACGTCATTCTGAGCTCACTGCAAGCTGCTCTTGGCCATGAAAATACCCGCTAATAATGGAGAGGTACAACAGTCCATCAACACAAAGAAACTCAACGCTGTGCTTGTTGAACACGGCTGACAAATACCGACATGTTTTTTATTGCATCCACTGAAACAAAAGTGTCCATGATGAATAAAAGAAAAATCCTTTTTACAATCAAATTCTTAGTTAGTATTATACTTTATTATTCATGTTGTATTACAAAAAAAAACAACCTTACATCTTATTTTAATCATGGTTTATCGTGGTTTTTGTGGTCACACTAGATTACATAAACCTGAATTAATCTTGACTTGCCATAAACAGTCAAATTATCAGATATTTTTAGAGACCCTAACCCTAACCTTGACCCACAGTCCTTTTTATGATGCATATGTCCCACATGATTTTTTTTTCAAAAATGTTTTTCAAATATTAATAGATATTTGTACTGTTTTTTCAAGAAATAAATACAATAAAACATTATGCCTAGTATTAATATTTAGAAATATTGATTAAAAAATAACCCTATTCAAGATTTTTCCTATTTAAGTTGTTTAAGTATATTTAAAATATTAAAAGATATAGACAAAATATGAGCATTGTGTCAATACATATGCTTTTTGGCTTGATGTGCAACAACATGATCCATTAAACCAAAACTCTGAGCAGTGAACTGGAAAGGGAAATCCCAGAGAACTGGGCAACATCATGCTCTGTCCAGGTTCACACCTCTTTCCGGCATCCTGCAAAACCGTGTCTTTGACTCTCAGCGGTCATTAAGCCAACTGTAGGGCTAATTGAGCATGGTGTTGTGTGTCATCAGTGCATGGAGAGAGCCTGCTGCCCACCGTGTGCTTTCCAAGAATATGTCTCAATCTGCCCACTACAACGAGACAATTTTAGCACCACAACAAATACCAGTGCAGTGTGAAAACATATCTTTAGAACCACAGTTCCAGCATAAATTAGCAGAAACTGTGCTCTTATGACCTCTTCTCTTTTAAGCAAGAAAGTACCTGAAATCTAATTTAGCACCAATACAGCCTGATTGGAAAAAAATGTTTGTAGCAACCAGGGTTGGGGTCAATTCAGGAATGAACTCAACAATTTTAATTCAAAGAAGGAAATGGAATTGGAATTGGAATGAAAAAACAATTAAAGGAAAAAGAATTGAAATCGAATTGAAATTACAGGAAGTGGAGTTC
This sequence comes from Enteromius viviparus, assembly GCA_032353835.1. Taxonomy (NCBI): domain Eukaryota; kingdom Metazoa; phylum Chordata; class Actinopteri; order Cypriniformes; family Cyprinidae; genus Enteromius; species Enteromius viviparus. The sequence goes on from JAUCNO010000044.1 coordinate 5,702,360, forward strand.
TATTCAGGAAGAATTCCACTGAATTCTGTTTCCTGCTGAGCATTTATTTGTCATTGCATTTAAGACATACATTTGAACTTTATTTATGATGATTTACAAATATCAAGCAATGTAAGAAATAGAGTTGATCAAATGAAAGTAAATAAAAATGAGAACAGTACATTAT
>JAUCNO010000044.1:5708056-5738121 GCA_032353835.1 Enteromius viviparus
TGTCCACCAACGTTTACCATCCAACCTGACAGAACTGGAGAGGATCTGCAAGGAGGAATGGCAGAGGATCCCCAAATAAAAAAAAAAAACTTTTCAAACTTTCCCAAAAAGACTCATGGCTGTTTTCGATCAAAAGTGAGCTTCTACTAAATACTGAGCAAAGGGTCTGAATACTTAGGACAAGTGATAATTTAGTGAATGTTCAGATCTTTCAAAAATGTCAACAATTCTGTGTTTTTCTGACAATATGGGGTGCTGTGTGTACATTAATGAGGGAAAAAAAGAACTTGTTGGACACTTAGGCGCAATAATCATTATCATAAAGCTATTTTCAGCAAAAAGGTCCAACAATGAGATAGAGAGAGAGAGTGCTCCCAATCCTTCAGTAATAAACAGATCAGAAAATTAAGTAAAGTGATTTATCAATATGAGAGAGAGGGAGAGGGATTTCTAAAGGAGTGAATCAGGGGGCGGCCGCAGAGTGCAGCAATGCTGACCAATTGAGCAGGTTTGATCCTGTTCAAGTGCTGCTCTTGGTTAATGGCTGTATTGATTGGTCTCAGCGCTGCTCTAATGAGTTGCTGTTTCTGAAGGAGCCGTTGGCCTGAATTGAGTAGCCGTTCCACTTATCTGATGTAAAGCTCCACCCAAACCTTGTATTCACATCAGAAGCCAGTGTAAATAACTGGCACACTCAGACATATAAACATTCTTGAGTGACTTTAAAAACACTTACAAAGCGAACAAGTATACATGGCACACAATTGTTTTTTGCTTCTTTTAATTTATTAATAATTCTTTTATGTTTAATTCATTGAAATTCTTATTTTATGAATACTGTTTTGTCTTTAATAAATTATACTAATATATTCAAGTAGCATAAATATACACAATACATACACTGGGTTAGATAGTAATCAATAACGATTAATTATTAAATTATTAATTAATATTATTATTTATTTTAATTCAATATTATTTAGTGCTATCAAGTTATTAATCTAGATTAGATTAATAGCTTGTTAGATTAATAACATTAAAAATAAATGATTTTGTTTATAATGTCATAATATATAATGTCTGTGTGTATTTAAATATACATAATACATTAATAAACTTAATTTTGGATACAATTAATCATGATTAGTCATTTGACAGCATTAATATTAATGTATCAATATTTCTTCATCTTGAATAATAAATTGTGAATATATATATATATATATATATATATATATATGTGTGTGTGTGTGTGTATATATATATATAACCAGCATAAGCATACATTTTGGTTTCAATAGTTATTTGTTTTGTTATTAACTGGTGCATTATTTTTAGAGCTTCTAACAAATAAAATATATATTTATAAATAACATTTCTCTTGGAAAAGTGCACACTAGGTTTGCGAACAAAACATATGTTACTGCATGTGTACAAACATATAAAAAACACATTAAATATGTAATACTACAGCACTTGCTGTCATTAATCACAGGGCTGATGAAAAGTGCTGTCCCGTGCAGAAAATAATGTTGTTGTTTATTGTAGCTAAGTGCACAGAAAGTCTAAAAGGGAGAGATCATGATGAAACACACTTTATGCAAATATGCAGTGACTCAATGTGGCAGCTAGATTTAGTCTGCAATTCTCCTAAAGCCATCCATCCAGTCAAATATGAACGCCTACTACCAACAGTACAGCGACTCGACGACCTCCAGTGATCTAACTGCTGTCAGTGTGAACGCCCTTTAATGTCTCTTTTCCAAAAACAGGGATTTTGGAATGCAAATTCCTGCCAAAAAATCCACACACAACCATGCTCAGCACCACCCACCCAAAAAAAAACAGATCAGAAAATCTCAAAAGCGAAAACAAGAATCTTTCCGAATTATATCAAACATGGCAACGGCTCGCCTGACAAATAAACAGCTCTGTGGCTCTGGAGCAGGTTTAAACTCTCCCAAAGCTACTAATACGTTCCAGCTCTGGCTGTTTATTGGTAGTGAGAATGAAGACTTTTTAACGACGTGCCACATCAGCGATCGCAAGCAAACGGCCCGCTCTTCTGGAGGTTCCTAAAAAATCAGAGGATCCTGTCTATGGCACAGCATATGACAGTAACACTTGGGAGGAGCCATTACAACTGGATATATACACAAGCATATGTACAGTTTAATAGCCTTAATTAGAAAAGGAGGCAACGAATGCTGTAAATCCTCAAACACCCCTCTTAAATTATGCGGTAGACAAAGTGATCTGCTACTAATAATCAATGCTGTCTTTTTAAGCCAAATACACTTATTCACTCAAGAATCTCCCTTTAAGCAATGAACAGGAGGCTCAGGAGCAGTGTAACACAGGCTGGGTTGTAATACCTCCAGTTTAACCAAACGAATAAATAAAATACGGTAAAATGTTACACAACCATCCAAGTGAGGTGAGTTGTATAGAATATTTATAACATTTGAAATATTCAGGCCAATGACAAAGAGTCTTCACAACAAAATAAATATCTTTTTAAAATGTAGTTTAAAAGACATATGGCAATTTTATTCATTTATTTTTTGAAAAATTATTAATTCGGGGTTTTTTTAAAGCAAGAGCTTTTATTTAATGACTTAAATGACTAAAAATGTCATGCGGTGTAACCATTAAAACAAAACGTAATAAGAATCTTTTTATACAAATATTAGTATTCATAAATTTAACTGATTAAACATTTTGATTTTAAAACCTGACCCTCTTTGCCATGTTATAAAAAAAAAGTTAAATTATCAGATATTTCATAAAAGTACAGTAAACTTAAAATACTGTAAAATACAACTGTATTTTGGGTATTGATAATGTTTTTTTCTTTTTCTTTTTTACAACAAATAAAAAAATGAATCAGAGAAATGCGTGGATTTTAAGATACATAGATTTAAAATTTTACAAGTAATTGCAAGCAGCACATGGAAATGATCATTTTAATTTAGAAAGATTTTTATTTTTTGTTTTATTTAAACAATAAAAATATAATTCATAGCAAAATACTCCCGTTTCCCTCATGTTGTCACAGACTTTTCCCTAGTAAAAAAAAAATATATATATATATATATATATATATATATATAAATATAAAATAAAATAAAATAAAATTGCATTATTCATTATTCACTAACATATTTGCTGACATATAAAAATTGTAACTCAACCTTATTTGGAGTATCACTTTTTTACATTGCACATTTCTCAATGCTGCACTTGAAATGTGTTTCATCAGTCTGTAAATGCACGATATTTAAATTGTACCTCAAGTATACTTGCAATACTACCACATTAGCACAATCATATATACTTCAGTTTACATTTAGTTGAACTTAAGGACTACTCACACAGTTACAGTGTTATTAGACTTTAGCCATATGTTTATAAGCAACTGAAAAAAGCACACGTCAGTTTAGTATTGTAAGTTTAGTATTCTAAAAGTACAATCTCAGGGTATTTTTATTAAGCACACAAGTAGTTCATAAGTAGGAGAAATGTATTTTTAGTATACCTAGCATGAAATCTTTCACTATGGTAGTCTTCTGTAAAAAGATAAACGTGAGTAAACTAAGTGACCCGCAGTCCTCGAGTCGCTCTGTCAATCCTTATTTCAGTCTGACAGGCTAACGTTTGTCCAGCCGGCACTGACAGCTGGCCGATAAAATGAAATGTACATCAGGAGATGGGCGAGCGACTCAGGGGTCAATCTTCTCAGAGGCACAGCGGATGGAGAAGCGCCGGGGCTAATTTCTTTATCGGCTCTGAGAGGCTTTACATGCGTTTGCGAGGTGAAAAGTAATGCGGGTGTGAGGCTGTGAGTGAAGGGGTCCATTACGTCCTGCTTTGTCCATCAGCGGCAGCTCGTTTTCACACGCACGCGGCCGAGCGTTCGCCTAATAGCATCTCCTGTGGAATTAACGTGGATCAATGCGCCCCGCGTGTCCAGTTTCACTCGGAAGATGCTCTCTTGTGGCAGACGGTCAGCAGTTTATCACTTCAATTAGCTTTTGCGCACAGAAGCACTCGGTCGAGACGGCTTTGGGCCTCGCCAAGTCCAGCGCCACCGCAAGGCCTGCTAAATAGTTTCTCTCCCACCTGCGGCACTGAGCCACATCTCCAATCACATTTCCGCCACCTACCAACTGAATTAAAGCATTAGGCTTTCACTATTGCTTCAAATCGGGAGATTAAAAATGGCTAGGAATTTGAGAAATCGCCAGCAGGATGGACTTTAATGGTTTTGGATGATGAATTGGTTCCGCTAGCGGCCGAGGGATCTCCGTTTCACATAAACAGATTATTTCATTAAGGCCTTTAATTGGTAATAGATTGTATTGATCACAGATTTTGTGTTTCGGCCAGAGCAGCCGACGACTTTCCCGCTTTCCTTATTGGTTGGAGCTGTCAGGATGACACCGTGAGGAGCTTTTTACCTGCATCAGATGATTGGTTCAGCCTTCACATCTCATTTGACTAATGTGACACACCAGCCTGTCAGGCACTGTGCACTCTCACTCTTCTGGAGAGCTGCCAAGCATTTCTTCCACATTTGCAATTCAGGACTGTCAAGAAATTAAATTCGTCCTGTTCCTCGACGTGAAGAGGGATGTGGGAGTATTCAGTGCCATCATCGCTTTGCGAGGGTTTTTCCAGATTTCATTTCACTTGTCTATCAGTGAAAGAACATTACATGTGAGCATTTTCTGCAGTTAGCGCTTCATCATGGATGGAGTAACTTTGTTAAAACGTTAGAAATGATAAAAGACTTTGGAATTTGTGAAGATGCTCTGAAGATACTACTGAAGATAATATGGTCGTGGGTGATTACCGGGGACAGATATCTGCGTTCACTATTTTGGATGCTAAGCAATTACACAAGTCAAAAGAGCCCATGTCCTCTCCATAATATCATTTCCTGCTTTTTCTTTCTTTCTTTCTCTTTCTTTCTGCTTTTTGTTGGACCACATGGCTTTGTTTTCCAGACAAACAGAAACAAACAAACAAAAACATGCATATATATATATTTTATATATATATATACATATACATATATAATTTTAAATAATATAATAAATTAATTTTTGGATAAATATTTTTTTATTTAGATTTTATTTAGTAAGGATGCATGCAACTAATCAAAAGTGCTATTATGAAGTTTCAAATCATCAAGGAAAATAACAAATCTTTTATAGTTTTCACAAAAAATATTAAGCAGCACAACTGTTTTCTTCTTAAGCAACAATTTAGCATATTAGATTAAGTAATGTATCACGGTAATATTATGAAATGTATTAAAAATACAAACTATACACTGTAAATAGAATGCATATACAATATATAAAATATACAAAACATCACAGACTTTCAGAATTAAAAAAAGAAGTTGATTTTCTGTTCAAGAACTTTGTTCCTGTTTTTCTTTGTATGCCTCAAAAGTGAATTCATAGAATGCGTACATACAAGTCATTGTATATATATATATATATATATATATATATATAGTATAAAGTGCAATTTAGTGCATTTGCGAATACATAAATCCATCATCATGTAATTTTTCCCATTAGCTATAGCCATACTACTGTAGTCTAAGCAAGCAGTGCTAAAAGTAAACTGATATGCAGGCAAACTAGAAAAATGTTAAACACTGTTGTTAAATGTTACACAAAGCAAATTAATTAATCAAGAATATGATGTAAACGCATTATTGGTTAGTCATCTTAGAAGGTCTATCTGTATGGAAGACAAGCTTTCAAGGTTGCTTTTCCTCCCTTCTCTCTTTCTACAAGTGATCATGTATTCCTGGGCAGGATCTCCTCTAGTGTCTGAGTGCCAGTGGCTAAATGTGGATCAAACATAGACATCTATCGAGGTCTCTACCTGCGGCACCCGCCAACTGCCACTGTCACAGGCCACCGAGAACACCCGCTACACCTCGTCAAGAAATTTAAAAATAAATCCATTCATTTCCACATCAAAGCCAGCACTCTCGTCTGTCCTCACTAGCAGAGCTTGGCAGGTTGAACTTGCCTCTTGGCAAGGTACTGAGGGTTCATTTTTTCCAGTAGGCCTTCACTCAAGGACAGGTAAACTCTGCTCTTGTTTGTTTGAAAGATTATTTTGGCTTGAGGTTTTTAGACGTATGAAGGGACAACTTTGTAAATAGAGTTTTCTGACCTTTTGAAACTTAATTAGGAGTGTTTCACAAGGAAATTAAATAATCACTAATAATATTGCATATAATTATGGTTATGGATCTGTACAAACTGGTAGATCCAGATATTAAGCTTTGGATTGCAACTTATCCAACACTTTTTGTGCCACAGAAAATTTTCTAAACGTCAAAGCACACTTTCTGTTTTGGAAATGTGTTTATATTTATGAATATATTTAACGGAAATATATATATATATATATAAGGGAAAATATTGAATATTGAAAATGAGCAATGCAGTATATGGGGACTCAGTACATAGTACACAGTATATGGGGGGCTTAGTACATACTGTATATACATATATACACATACTGTATATATATATATATATATATATATATATATATATATTAGGGCTGGGACTCGATTAAAAATTAATCTAATTAATTATAGGCTTTGTAATTAATTAATCAAAATTAATCGCATTTTAATCACATATAAATATTTGACCTGAGTCAAATTTTTGGGGGTTTTTAGTATACCATTGACAGTCAAGTCGCTGGGGTATATTTATAGTAATAGTCAAAAATACATTGTATTTTTTATTTATTTTTTTGAAAAAAATAATCCTTAGAATATAAGTAAAGATCATGCTTTATGAAGATATTTAGTCAATTTCTTACTGTAAAAATATTAAAACTAAATTTTTGATTAGTAATATGCATTCATTAGATCTTCATGTGAGAACTTTAAAGATGATTTTCTCAGCATTTAGATTTTTCTGTACCATCAGATTCCAGATTTTCATATAGTTGTATCTTGGTCAAATATTGCCCTATCCATCCAAAACATACATTAATGGGAAGCTTATTTAGCCACCTTTCAGATCATGTATAAATCTAAATTTCGGAAAATTAACACTTACGACTGGTTTTGTTGTCCAGGTTAACATATTTGAATTTTTTTTTACATGTATTAACATTTATATATATATATATATACACACACACATACACACTGTATATACATACTGTACTGTAAATACTGTATGTGAGTGTGTATTCATATATATATATATATATACACACAGTATATACTGTGTGTGTACATATATACAGTGTAGTATATATATATATATATACACAGACAGACAGACAGACAGACTTAATTGTCTCTGGTCTAATGTTTGTCTAAATGTTTGTCTCTGGCTTTCTGGCATCTGATTTTTATCCAAGTAGGGTTTGTCAAGCCAGTTTTGTCAATTTCTCTGATTTTCAGTGTATTTAGTCCATTTCCATATTCAAATTCAAACTGCAATTCGACATCCTGCGATACCTCAATTCAAATCCCCAAACCACAACCCTGACACCCAGATCACCAGCAGCACCACTGAAGCATCACTGCACCTTTTGCACACGCAAGCACCATCCACATTTTCAGAAAATGTTGCAATTCCATTCTCTGAACGTCTTCTCCTCATTGTTAACATCGGTGCTGACAACCCGCTGTGCTGAAAACCCAAATCTGGACAGCAGTGATCATGTATTAATTCCCAAGGCCTCTTGGGTTGTTGATCCCTGAGGCACTAGACTGCCACAATCCATCACTATCAAACTCACTGACGGCCTGCTCCGACCCATAGCACCCAACAGCAAAAGGCTAAAGGTTAGCATGTAGCTCTAACATACACGAACGCATATCTGTCACACAGCAGACAAAACATTTATCAATGCCAGTAGCAAGGCTTGCGTAAACAGTTGCTGCGGACTTTGCCGAGGTTAAGAGTGTGTATGTGGAAATGTGTCCCACAAAGCAGGCCCTCCTCCATGTGGCAGCAGGGACTGTGCCTAGCCATGTGCAGAGAGGCGCTGATGGCAGAATGGGGAGGTGCATCCGTGACGGACGCGCCCTCTGCGTGTGATGGACTGTCAGCGGGAAGGTGAGTCGGTCGGCGGGAGGACGGACCCTACCAGTTGAGACTGACTGATGTGGCGGGGGGTGACGAAGCGTTGGTGGCTGCCAGCTTTGGTGGGTATCCAAGAGTGGCACACCTATCAAGGCAGGTAGGAGGGTGGCCACATTCGACAGTCCTGAGCTTCAACTGCCTATCAAGGCGAAGCAGGTGTACATGTCACAATGGCTGACTGAGATTCGCCAACGATCCTAGCGTGTGTATGTGGGAAGGGAAGGAACTCTGTCAGAACGCAGCGTGGCTCACTCACCCTCTCTCCAGCTGTCACCTCAAATCTGGATCTGTCATACCTGTTTACAGACTTGACACCTTATTACTGGGCAGCAATCGAAGCCCAAGGGTCCAGCTCCGTTGGTTTAAAATCGTTCATCCTCATTCATCTCTGATTTATTGACTAAACATTCACACTGATACTCTGCTACATCCGCTCAAACGTCGAGCTGCGGAGTCAAAAATTGAGGCACAGGATGCTTTCTGCTTTTTGTTTGCAAATAAAGGTTCCAAAACATTCGTTTTTCTTCCACAGAGAAGCAAACAATTAATAGTATTTTTTGTGCAATGATGCCTTTTATAACCCAAAGACATTTTAGTAATAAGTTCTCAAATTAACCATATTTTAATCATCTAAAAATCCTTTTTTCAACCTTAAATGATCCATAAACCTATTTTAATAGAATGCTATCATACAGTACTTCCTGTATAGAGTTCCTGTTTGGAAGTCTATTTTCATACAATAGAAGTCATTGCCAGCCATACCATTTTGTTACCAACATTCTTTAAAATGTCTTTTATATATGAAATACTGTTAGAAATAATTATTACAGGTTTGGAATGATAAGAATATAAGTAAATGAAGACTTGCTGACTTTCAAAAAAATATGATGACTTTCAAAAAAAAACCTCATATTTGGGTGAACTATCCCTTTAAGACTGAATGAACAGAATCAATGCACATTGATACACATTGACTACTTATTAAGATACTGGAGATGATAATCCAAATCTCCATGTTGCTAAGTTAACAACATTCTCACTGCCAACTAAATACAACATATAAATAAATATTCCTAATACATGTTTTTTTGCACGATTGCTTTTTTAAAAAGTCTAAAGGTTCTTAAAATAAGATGCATTTGCTGTGTACAATATAAAGAGTTCTGTACTGATATAAATAATTCACCACTATAGGTTCTTATCACAATCTGACATGTGCTTAATATTGAATTGGAAATTAGGTGCTGGGCGTCCGGCCAGAGGAGAACTGGCCTCAACTAAGCCTGGTTCTCATAAGGTTTTTTTTTCTTTTCCCTATTCTCTCATGGATGGGGTTTTGGTTCCTTGCCGCTGTCACCTCTAGCTTGCTTAGGTGGGGGCACCTAATTTCTAGTGATTATTATCGTTTTAATTATTTAGTCTTTGATTAAGTCTCTGCATTTAATAAATAAATAGTTTAATCTTGTCATTATACATTACCATCACTCTATTCTCCTATTTGATGATGTTCAGTGCTTTGCTACAATCTGTACTGTTAAAAGTGCTATATAAATAAAAGTGATTGATGAATTAGACAAAATACAAAAGCGTACAAATATGGGTAAAATTTTTATTGAATTACTTTTGAGAACATTTCTTTGAACTACTGAAAATATATTTAATCTCCCAGCTCATCCGCCATCTTTTTTCTTTTTCTTTTTTTTGCATCACAATGCATTCTGGGATTTTCCTCTCCACAAAGCATGCGTGTGTTGCTGCCAAAACAAGTTATCTCGGAAGGTAGCATTTGCGTCGAGCGCACATCTACGATGCTGTCTAAATAGACAGCAAGGCACTGTAATGGAACTAATGTGCATAACGGCAACGTCATTATCATTAGATTTAAATATTTATGAGCAGATGTGGCTAACAACATCAAGCTTTACACTTCTGATTTAGTTTTTAATCTAATATGCTTCTAAAGCCTGCAGGTGAGTGTGTCGAGACATTCGGGAGAGAGACTCTCGAGTGTTAGTGGACAAAACGTGCGAGCCCCTGACAGGTAGCACCTTGCGGGCAGATTTGACTGACAGTACAGGTCACCCTACGTCTGGATCAATCAGAGTTGCTGAGGAGAAGGGGAGGTGTGGGACTCAAGGGGAGAAAGTGGGGTGCTTTGCTCCCCAATCTGAGGGTTTGTCTGTCGGAGCGCCGGCCCTGGACGAGGCCGATGCCTGCTGCTCGTCAGTTCGTGGGCAACACATGGTGGAGTCAGCAGCCATTAATGCCAGTCAGCTCGCATTAGCAACCTCTCTCGCCTTAGACAGATGCAAATATGGGGCGCTGAGATAATGCCACATGCTGAGTCCAAAATTAACATTTTGCCACACCTACAAATGATGGGTGGATGAATTTCAGTTATATATTTTTTTTTACTGGCAATGAATATTATTTTTATTAAAATATATTCTTGTTCTTATAAGACAGGGATTACTTTAGTTGTTTTCCTTCTGCATATTAATGCCAAACTGTGAGGAGTGTGCAACTTTCAGCATCATTTTTTAGCTAGTCTCCGTCTCTCGGTGAAACTGCACCTGTCACAAAAACGTTAAGAAGACCTGTCGTGATTTAGCTCTTCGTTTATTTTTTTTATTGGCTAAATGTGAGAATATTTCACATATGTGTCACCACAAGGAGTTCTGGAGGAAAGAACTTCAGGCAGCTTACACTAAGGTAAGAGTTAGAAGACGTGCAAGCTGGGTCACATGGTTTGTACGTCACCAATTTAAATTGCTCACATATTCAGTGATTGTCAGACTATCATATTTGCAATTTAGGCCCCATGTTATGTTGTAGTTAAGATCTATTGATGCCAATACAAATTTTACTTCATTTTAGTAAAAATTTAGTTGTTTCTCTATACAGTTTAATCTGTTATTTATTATTTTTTTTATTTTACTTTATATTAAGGGTGGGCATAGATATATATTTTTTAATCTAGATTAATCTAGATTCTTACCACATGCACGTTTCATATATATTGTGATATATACAAGAAATAAAGCCAGATAACGAAAACTGTTAAGACTTGCTATTGTAATATCAGTATTAGGTAGGATTACTCACGTTCATTTCTGCACTCGGTTACATATGTTTTAATTACCAAAAAAAAACTAAAAAAAAACATAATAGTTGAACTAAAGTAACCACAGATTAACATGGTTTTGCATACAGAGCATGTGATCTCTGTGACGCCCCGATGTACAAAACACACCCTCTCACCTCTGTAATAAACAAGGAGGTGTTAGTCCCGTCTGAAATGGTACATGAAAATCATGGTAAACAGGTGATAAGAAGCAAAGTAGTTTAGAAAACTAGTCCTGTCCAAATAGGGCTAAAGTGCAATTCGCCTATGTATACATCCACTCTAAAATATCAAGGTGAAAGTCATCATAGCTTGCGTAGAATAGACCCAGCTCCCAACACAACTTTGTGAATAGATTAACAGTGATATTTTTTTATCACACGTTAATGTCGATAACGGCCCACCACTAATTTATAGTTATTTCAGGACTGAGGGATGAGAAAACGACAAACTAGCAACTAGCCGAAATAAAATAAGTTTAATATTTTAGATTGTATTTATTTTATTTAAAATAAAGCATATTTGATGTCAAGAAACAAAATATTATTTATCCTTATTTTTAATGATAGTTCACTTGGTTCACAAGTTAATAATATTATGTTTTTATAGATTATATATAATAACATAATATTATATTATATTATATTATATTATATTATATTATATTATATTATATTATATTATATTATATTATATTATATTATATTTTTACACAGATTTTAGTCCTTAGGAAAAAACAAAATAAAACATTTCAAATAAATAATCATAGGCCGCTATTCATTATCATTACCAAGCATGGAAGAGCCAAGATAAATAAAAAAACTGTTCGTCTGAAAGAAGAAAGTCATATACGCTTAGGATGGCTTGGGGGGTGAGTAAAATCTGCCGTAATGTTCATTTAGAGTGAACAAATGCATGGTAACCAACTAAAATTATGAATGGTTGATTTAAACTTGATATCACCATGCTGTCTCTGATCTCTGGCTTACATCGCAACACTGTGTGTGAATTACATCCATACAATACCTTTTTGTTTTCTCTTTTTGAGGACAGAGACTCAACAAAGCCAAAACAGGGCATCAAAAGAGGCACATCTTTACCAATCCTTGAGACGCTGTCAGTCTTAAGCACATCTAAAGAGACTCTTCCTTCAAAAGCCAATCACGTGAATCCACTGATTCAACGGGGAACATAGTGCTAACCAGTATGAATATTAAACAAAAAAAAAAACAGTTCACGAAACACACAGCGCCTCGACTGGTTTCCTGTAAAGGGCTGAAAGACATGGCGGATGAGCGATAAAACAACAAAATCCAAAACCCTGTGAGGGACGTCCTCATCCTGACACGTTTTGGACAAGATCAGGGACAAGGAGGGGGGTCTCCCCTGCATTTCTTCTTCATCAATTTCCATTTCATTAAAAAGGCTTATGAAAATACACTCTAATCTTCCAAGAACACACAAAAAGCTCTGAGGTTCACAGCCCCGTTTTTGTCTTTAAGCAGATGGGGAGGGGAGGGAGGCTTTTTGTCAAGTTTCTAAAGAGCCCCGAAGCCCTCGTGCGCAGTAATGGATGCTGTTCCACAGGTAAAGAGTTTCCATTAAGCATCAAAAATAATTTCTTAAAATCCTACCGACAGCTTTCAAGCACAGCCTGTTTTGGGTAATAAGACGGGATGAGTTCTACTTTAATATCAGCTTGTCTCTGATGCCTCAGAGCCCTGCCGTCAGACTCACACCGCTCACCCGTGGCCAATTAGTGGAACATCAGGTGTCCACGGAGGCCCCGTCCCCGTCCGGGTTCGGTTTCCTCTGGAGTCGCACGTGAGGTCTCAACACGGCTCAGGCCGGCTGTTCAAACATCTCCGCTCACTCCCCACAATGCACCGCAGGACCATCACCCTGTACACTAGTGATGTTACCCAGGGGTCTCATAAAGAGAGATGTTTGAGAAAGAAAGGATCCCAGTTGGAAAAGACGTTCTGCCACTTCTCTGAAAGTCACAGTGACAATAACCCAAATGGATACATTACGATAATTAGAGACGTCTCATCTCTAGTGTCTCTGGAGGCGGCACGAGTGTGCGTTTGCTGTAGGTTGTTGTTGTGCTTCGAGGGGCGTGGGTGTATTTAAATCAAACTAAAAAAAACAAATCAAATCAATCTGCATGGTTCACGAGATATGTACAAAAATAACATGCACTCCAATTAAAGTCAATATCAAATGGCCGTAATGGAGGGTAATTTCGGGTAGAGACAGAATGCAAGGGGGCCCAGAATAATGAACCAAACGTAAACAGCTAAAATTACCTGAGCAACAATTTGGCCACCCAGCCTCAAACCGCTGCTCTATGATGGCTCGTGCAGATACACTGCGGTGGAAAATAAATAGTACATTTTCCCATTATTGTAATATGTTTACATGGAGTAAACATTAGAAGATAACACTGAGTACAATGTTAACCACCGCTGGTCATGATGTAATGAAAAGATGCGCACTCAGGGCAAAAGTGCGCTGGCCAAAAATCTGCTGTCCTTTACTTCTAAAACAAAAGTAAATAGGCCTTTCAAACAGATGCATATTTGTGTCATGGATTACAGAATATAAACTAACCGTGCTTTTTAACCAACCCAAATGGAAAGAGAATTTTAATTTAACACAAAATGTATATGTTTTAACACATAAAATATTATAATATTACGATATTGACATAATCTGTGTGTTTTTGGTTTTTTTACTCTATATAGATTAATCACAGCAGAAGTAAACACGACACAAGTCAGCGAACCTGGCTAATAAGTCTGCATGTTCTGTGTCTATGTCTGAATGAGTGGCGTAATTTCATTTGATACACGCTCATTTTCTTATTTATTTAAGAACATCCACCAAAAAACACACTGGAACTAAAAAATCTCAACATGTTTGGGCTAACCTGAACAAATTGTGACAGAAATCTATTACTATTGTAAACTAAATTGTACTTCATAAAGTAATAATATTTTTTATTTTAAAGGAAAATAATACAACTTAGCTTTTTCCAAGTCATTTGTTTTGCAGCATCGTATTTGATAAAAAAATAAAAATAAATTGTGAATAGTAATGCAATAATATTAATAATAATAAAACGTTTTTATTAATTAAACTTGTATTAAATCATAATACACAGAATTAATGGAAATAATATGGATTTTAATTTTAAGTACTAAGTAATGCAAGTAAACTACATGAAATTACTATATGGTTAAGGTTTGGGTTTGTCTATGGGTTACCTGCATGTACTGTAATAATAAATAATTAATTGTTATTACAATAGTAGGTACAGGTACATGTGGCTTTCAACAAGTACTCGTTAAAATAAAGCATTATTGTAAACTGCGCTTTAAAGTAATGGAAATTATTCTTGAAGCCCACATTTGCAAGGCCTGGGTGCCTCTGGTTCTGTGAGCTCAAACAGCATTTGATTATCAGGCTGAGAGTTTGCAGGCATGTTTCACACAACAGAACGGCGATCGTCCTGTAATCTGTGCTGTGCCACCTGTATCTGCACACACTTCATCCTTCCCTTGCTGGAACTCATTCCAACAGGACACACATGGGATGTGGGACACTGGCACTCAGACAGCAATATGCTGCCCTGTTCTCCATCCATCCAGTCTGTTGATATATTAGTCACAATACTGTTGATAAAGCCTGCTCTGTTCTGTTCCGTTAGATTCTGCTCTGCTTGATCGTAACATGATCTGTTTAGTTCAATTCAAGACCAATCTTTTATATTCTATTTGTTTTCTTCTAGCCTTATCTGTTCTTTGCATTCTATTAAATTAGGTCCTGTTTTATTAAAACATTTTTAATCCAATTTTGTTTTAGTCTATTCTCATTTTTTTAACTACTGTTCTGTTTTTCAGCCATGCCCAATTAGATTTCTGTTTTATTCTGGACTAATCTACTGTATTCTATTTCATTCAGTTCTGTTTTGGACTTGGCGATTATGTTTTATTCCATTCCACACTGAGTTATCTGCTTCATCCTACTGTAGTATATTTGTTTTTATTCTGTTAGATAGTGTTTTCAATTTCTATTCTGTGTTGTGTTTTTTTTAGCCTTATATGTTCTATTATATTCAATTCTAACTGATCTGTTCTATTAAGTTCTACTAAGAATACATTTCTATCCTGTTGTTTTATTCTATCCTATTGCAAAACTATCTGTTACATGTAAAGTTCAGTTCAGTTCCAGAACATTATACATTCTAATATATTCTATTCTGTTCCATTATATTCTACTTTAGACTGAAATGTTCCATTAATTTTAAATAAACTAAACTATATATTTTATTGTTCTTCTGAATTCTGTTCTAGACTATTCTTATGTATTCTGTTCTATTTTTCACTTCTGATATTTCTATTTCACCCTGGACTTATCTATTATACTTATATTCTATTCAGTTGCTGTTCCTTTTCCATTCTATACTATTTTATTTTATTCTACTGTAAAAAAAACTACTCTACAAAGTTCAGTACTGTTTATTCTGTTTTTCATCTTCTTGACTGATCAATTCTATGAAGTTCTGATAGATTCTCACCTATTCAGTTAACTCAGCTTCTGTTCTGTACTCTGTTTTTTGCATGTTAAGTCAATAATGTATCAGCTTCTCATCACTTTATCAGAGAGATAAATTCTGAATTTAAATGTACGTTCACATCACCGTCACACACTGTTCGTCCTAAATAATTGGTAAGACCTACTGGGGTAGTGAATATTTATGCTATTCAAATCCCCATTCACAAAAAGCTCACATCTACATGTGCGGTTGCATTGCATCTATAATTGGATCGTACAAAGGATGCTTATATCGTTTATTTACTAACAGAGCTCTGTACACCAGCATGTATCTCATCTACAGGACATGGTAAGAATTCCTCACAGGAACCTCTCCTGCAGTTGGACTGGTTCCCTGAGACAAAATTAGGCCACTGTGTTTGCCTGATCCACGTTCTCCTCTGTACAAGAGGACAGAGACGAAAACATGAAGAAAAAAATCTTGGAGCCCAGGGCAATCATGGAAGAGTAAAACACATTCAGCCATCCCATACACACACACATACACTTCATGAGGATGACAGGCTCCTTTGCTCAATTCTGTTTGTGAGTTCTCTCTCGCCGCATTTCTCCACGAGCAGCAGATGAAAGAGCAGGATGCTCCAGTGTGAGCCTCCCACGGGCCCCTGAAAACGTCAATACACTCTCCTGCAACACATCTGAAGCAAGATACACACACATACACGCTTACACACACAAACAACGGGGAGAGATCTCCAGCAGCCACATACCACAAACATGAGACATTTTCATACGCTTTTTTATATCAATAAACAACTGATCCTGACAAGTATGAAATTCCAAGTGTGTGTTTGTGTGTGTGTGTGTGTGGGGGGGTATTCTAGTACAGATTCTTGGTTAATTCACTTCAGATTTTTTTTTTCTTCTTTTTGATACATGTGAGCATGTGTGCCAAAAGAATCAAAACAGCCATCTGTTAACACAGGGTGACTGTAACAACACAAATCCAGGGAGATGAAGGGTTAACGCTCAAAATAAACGCCTTTGTTCATACTTACTTTTACTGTCTTTCTGTCGCACAGGGTTCCAGATACTAAAAAAGTAGTACTGAACATTTAAAGCGCTACAATATTATAATTTGGTAAAAATAAGGAGTTTCCAGCATGTTGGGAGTAAGTAATAATACTAATAACATGTAATGGTAATAATTCAGTTAATTCATAAATTCGTTTTGAGTTATTTATTAATATTATATAACTGTCATTATATAATACGTATTATTATTATTTGTTTATTTTTACAAAAATACTCAATACAAGACTACAATTCTTGGACGTGTGGGATGTATTTTTTTTTTTTTATTGTCTTTTTTTTGGGGTATTCAATAATTATATTAATATTTTTACATAACATAATAGTTATTCTCGGTTCTGCTTATAAAAGGAAACATTATTTTGAGCCACAAGTACTAGAGCCAAGACCTAACAAAGATTTTCTTCTTCTTCTTTTTGCAATTATTTGCAGTCTAAAGTGTCGATAGTGAGGTATCAAAGGCAAGTATTGTACCAAAGCCAAAATGTTGGTCTTGCTCCAACCCAAGTGTCTATTGGCTCTAGATTTGATGGTAGAGCCTCAGTCTGCGCTGACGTTTAAACTTTGAAGCTCAGGTTTGCTAATGCAGAGCATGGCAGATCTAGTGATCTGGTACTACTGGGGTAATGAGCTTGGCTAATGAGACGACGCTGTCTACTTGGCCCTCTCTGTAGAGAACTCCCATCTGCCCGCTGGAGACTCGGGCTCCCACAGCCCTTGTATCTGGCGTTTCCTCAAGTGGATGGTGACACATAGCCTCCTGCCATCTGCCCTGTGTGCCACGATCTCCCTTCTCCACACCTTCACACCAGTGTTTGTGTCTGAATGTGCGCATGCTTTCTTCATGTGTATGTTATTAAAGCCAAGTGCATGCCACAAGACAAAAACTTTATAAATTGTTTTATAAACAAGGCTCAGTTCGACACTGGAATTGCACATCATGGTGGTCTCATCTATGAAAGATTCCAGTTATGAATTCGAATCAACACATCAAATGGGTTTTGTTGGTAATCAGCATTTCAAGTGCTCATCACTCTTTAGCTCCGCCCACGGAACGCCTCCAGGAGCTTGGCTGTTTTTGAAGAATCGTAAAGCTGTATCTTTCCTTTATAAATATATGTTAGAGTGTGATATATAAAGGATGCAGTACTACTCTAAAGCGTTTAACATGAGATTCTGTGAAACTCTGTGTATACCATTTGCGCTGTATTTTTTGCATTGCAGTTATCTTATTTGCATAATTCCTTTATCAGTTTACTAAAACAAGTTAGGGAGTTAAAATGAACAACACTAGTTTTGGAATGCTTCAATTACAAGATACTTTCATAATCGTGTAGATCAAGTAACTACATAATGCAATGACAAAGAGAGTTCATGATAAAATAAAAACAAATATAGAAGCTATAATTTAGACAATTCATAACTGAAGTGACGAGACAAGAAACATTTTTTAATATATCGAATATATAATTAAGAATGAATGTGTGCATGTTTTAAAATATTATTGGGGAATAGTCCAAACTGATTACAATAAATTGTAATAAACTCATTAAAACATTTAATACTTAGGGAGTCGCACTACATGACAGTTTACACTCCATGACAGTTTAATCTGAACTTACCTTGTCATACCTTCTGCGTGCCGGTTGTACCACATGACTTCTAAAAATCTAAAAGAAATGATAAGACAATCTGACAGTACATTGCTCCAAAGGAAGCCTCCCAATTGCAGGTTTTGGACATGGCTGGACCCAAGGCTGTGTGTGTAATTACGTTTATCTAGAAGATTCTATCCACAGGACCCAGGTTCTTGCTCAAGGCCACTGTGACATTCAGGTCTTTCATTGTAAAAACAAGTGGATCTTATCTGATTTTAAGGGACTCAAGATGGCAAGCGAGAGAATATATAAAATATATTACCTGCTGCTGAAAGAGGCTTTTCTTTACATGAATCAAGCCTTAGTGTTGCACTGGAGACCTTTTGAGGGAAGGACCGCCAGGCTAACCCTAGCAGCCTCTGTGATTTACAAGCTTCCAGTGGACAAGAGCTCCTTCAGGGGTCCCGAGAGGGCTAAGACCTACCTTTTGTGTGCCTGACAATTAATTATCCCACTTCTAATAATGCGCTCTCACCTACTGGGAAAGGGCCCAGGGTGGGCAGCGGGGCCTGAAAGAGGTCAGCAACATTTCAGACACCAAACAGGTGTCATGGCAACTTCCCTAAACCCTAAATTTTAAAAAAGAAAAAGCCCTGCCACCTCTAAGCTAAACAAGAACCTGGTTCAAAACTAGCTACGAATTCCACTTGCATTAACTGACACTGACTCAGCATGCTGTTTCTTTTGTCATCCTATGGGACTGTGTGGCCAAAAATATTATGGAGATATACATTTCCATGATATTTACAGTATTTATTCACCAATAATGCAGAATTAAACGCTTACTACAAGTTCGTTAGATCTTGAGAATGAATGCAAAGGTAACTTTTTCTTGTTTACAGCTACCTGTTCATTTAGGTTGTTTCTTCGAATTGTGCCTTTTTCTTTTTTATGAATTCTGTGTTTGACTTGATACAAATGTTAATTAAAAATGGTGTCTAATGAAATAACAAATAAAGCTTTAACAATTGAATCAATATTTTAAAACGCAATCAAATAAAATAAAACATACTGTAACATTGCCTTTTTTATTTTGGAGCATTTGAAATAAGGAGCTTCACATCAGAACTGTGTAAATGAAAGCATGGAACAAAATCTTGGTTGTCTGATATTCCTTAAAGATTACTATCACTTTAATTTCTTCAAGTGAAACCAAAATTTTATTTTGGAGGTGTGTCATGAAAGACACACTTCATTTAAGTTTCAGTGTGTTTCAGGTACTGTAAGAGCTTTTCTGGAAATTAAGTTTGTGTTTTCATGTCTCATATATTTAGATGTAGATTCTAAAAACACTTCGAGCATCACGTGTGTTTGTGCAGCCCAGTCTCACGGCAATAAGTACATATTTTACGAAGTGGCTGATTCGTACAAATATGTACGACCTCACTCGTACAAATTCATATGTTTTTTGCTAAATCGTACGTATTATAGGAGTTGCCAATTCGTATGACTTTGTACGAATGATCTAGACATAACCCCGCCCCTAAACCGACCTGCCACTGGGGTTTAGATAAATCGTACAAAAAGTGAGATGAATGTGTACGAATACGAATATGTACAAATTGGTCATCAGATTGTTAAACATTTTTTTCATGCAGATTTTTCGAGTCTGTCCTCCAAAAGAATTACCCTATAGGTTGTTTGCACAAAGCACCTTATTACAAAATCTATTTACTTTCTAAAATTAAGCACCAGAGCGTAGAAATAATGACAGTGTCGTTTTGCATCTGTCGTCATGAAACGCAAATGACTGTCATTACCAATCCAAATGCGTGTTTATTTAAATTTGGTCATACGAATGACCATACCTAAACCTACTCTTTACAAAAAATGGGTAAAATTGTGAAAAATAATTTTTTAAGCATGTACATTCTGTGAGATTGAATCCATGATCGCATATTATGCATACACTTAATCAAGTACATGATACATATTACGATTACACGATTACATATCAGTGTCTTAAAGCACTACAAACTGAGCTACACAAAACCTGAATTAAGATGCAGATAAAAGAGTACAAAACATCAACGTAAAAAAAAAAAAAGTTCTGTTGCCGATAGAGGCACAAATTTAGGATACACCATGATAGGTCGTATTTCAAGGATTTAGACAAACAACATATATGGGCATATTGGTTGGAGGACAGGTTGGATTTTTCACATGCAATTACTCGTTGTCACAGTTTTTCTGCTGGTTAGATGTATTCATATTGAGTAAATAGCCATGGCTGATGTTCACTGTTATTAACCTAAATTGTATCATATGATATAATTTATCGCCCAGCTCTATATAAAATTAAAATTTTAGTTTTTTTGTTGGTTAATTTATTATTAGTTTGTCCAACACTGTCTCATGACCAATTTGTATGCATTCGTACAAGGTGGCAAATTTGCATTAATCATTTTGTATGATTTTGTGCGATTTGTCTAAACCTTAGTGATGGTTTAGATTTAGGGGCAGGTTGGGAGAAGGTCATTCGTACAAATTCATATGAATTTGTAACTCATAAAATATGTACGATTTAGCAAAACTCATATGAATTCACACGAGTGGGATCGTACAAATTTGTACGAATTAGCCACCTCATAAAATATGTACAAATTGCTATAAGACTGGGCTGGTTTGTCCATTTTCACTTGGGACGTAAACCTGAGTAAAATACTGTTTTGCGCCAAGGCTAGAAAAAAAGCCTCACCCTAGCGTGAGGCTGTAGGTTAAATTTAAACCCTTTGCATTTTTGTACCCAGACACTCTCTCACCAAAGCTTCAGGTTTCATAAAGCATGCACTCTGCACAGCACATACCACAATTGCTGGAAATTACATGGCTGTTTGATTTGGATGATTTGGAAGCTCTGAGGGGGCTGGTGGAGATGGTGGGTGCGGACGAGGAGGTGCTGTCGAGGGGGGAACTAGAGCCATTAACCACAGCCAGATTTTCCCAATTACAAGTCCCCATCAAAGACGTTGTTGTGTGCCAGCATAGCATGAGCTAAATGGATGATTTACACTTTTCCCTGTCACTTTACATCGGTTGACAATTACGCCTTGTCTTAGACTGTGTTTGAGTCCTACAAAAGCACACGTCAAGTCGAACTCAATTTTACTCTTTTTTTTTTTCCAACTCACACTAAAACAGGCCCTTGAGAGCTGCTGAAAAGGCTCCAGCCTTAAACAGAAGTTTTATGATGGACTGACAGCAAGTTTTTTCCACAAACGCTAATAAGTGTTGGAGCTCCTAGCTGCCTTGGATGAAAATAAGAGGAGTTATGGCCAGAGTAACTAGATGTTTTCTGACCTGTTGTGCAATGAAAAAACAAACACGTTCCCACCAAAAGAGGTTCAGTAAATCACTGCAAGTTTCTTCAATTTGCCATTTCAAATTCTGAAAGAGAGTCCCATAAACATTCATTTTCAGCACCAAGAGCCTCCAGCTCCAAGAAGACCAGCACAGCTTGAACTCATACAGTCTACTTGTGCTGTTTCTTTAGCTACAGACTTATACATTTTTAAAATTTTGTTGGGCTATATGAAAATAACAGTAAAACCATCGCCTACGATACTACACTTATTTTACTTTTTTTTTATTGTTCTGTCCAAGACCCTGACTTTCAAGGTTAAAGTAACAAATTCATTATAAAACTGTTAAATTATAATAATTAGTTTTAGTATTTTAAATGAATTTATTCTTGCTCCATTTATGGCATGAATTCCAGCACAACAAAATTTTGCCCAGAACCATTCCAAGTCAGTAAAGAGCTTGATAATGACATCGAAATATAACATATGATGCAATGTAATGTGTGAGGGAACATAGAAAACTCAAGATAAGAATAACTTTTGACCTGAATATTTTTTCCAGTAATTATGTAATTTTGTCAAATAATGGAAAAAGTGTGAAAACGTGTAATTGTGTGTGTTTAGGACACATCAAATGCATGCGGTGAAATTAGCCTTAGCAAGCTGAGCATTCCAAAAATGTCATTTCAACCACTAAAAACACATTTTGAGGTAATCTGAGACGCGAATGACTTTGTGGTGGAAATGTTGTGGAAAAGCGCCCATAGTTGAAGAAAGGCTTATACTTGACGGGAATAGCATAACATAGACAAAGTATATGCTCAAAATTCAATAGCAGCGCAGTGATCCATATTTATTAGATTTTTGGAAGCTTTCCCAAAAAGAGTAAACGGCAAATGTTTGGACGACATCTCTTGTCAAGCAGTTTGACAATTGCAAAAGCGTAGAAGATTTTAATTAGACAAAAAAAAAACAAGCGGAACTGCCTAAGAAAACACAGTCAAAAGAACTCAACAGGGGTCTGACATCTTTATTTTAGACTGGAGCTGCTCCTACGTACGCAACCTGGGGTGTGATAAAATAACTGTGCTTATTTCACTTTGCAAGCAAGAAAGCCTGAAGTGAACATGAACCCCTTCCAGCCCTCTGCCTCTAATAACGCCTGACACAGCCACACAAACTCTGTCTATCAATAAATAGTGCAGCATTTCTGCACAGTGGAATTAGTGGCCCTGCACCTCTGCTGTCAGTCTTTGTTTAATGATGTTTTGTGTTCATGTTACACACAGACGGTGGGAGATATGCAACTGAGAGAGCCCTCGTTAAGGAAGCGAGCAACTCAATTAGCGCAGTCAGAGAGCGCGGCCTAGTAACCACAACCCGGGAGAACCCGTGACCCCAACTCGGCTCTGAGCCAATCCGAGGCCGCACAAGGCTTCTAACCCCAAAAAATTAGTCTAAGCTATGCCGCCGCTAACTTATCGCAGCCATGCATCTGTGCCTTAGCAGCCACCTCCATTCCCAAGATTCCCAGACATCTGCCAAGGGGGAGATGGGCACCGCGTGAGCCCCACAAGCTGTTTAACCCGCCCTACAGCCATGACTAATTGATTGCGCAAAGCAGGCCGGGACAGCTCCTTCTCTTCCACGTGTGGGCGGGGTTAAGAAAGAGGGAGGGTAAATGCCTTTTGAAGATCCCAGCATGCAGTCAGGTCGGGCCTTGTCTCAAACCCCCTCGCTGGCTACGTTGCTGCTTTTCCCTTCTGGATCCCTTTCTTTTCCGTTCACCCCAACAGTCCCGCCCCCCTTTCCCAATCCATTTGTTTGCGTAAATAAATGAACGGCCAACAAGCGGGACAACCCGGTTCACATTTTCTTCTATTTTTCATGTGAGCTGGTGAATGCGTGGCAGGTCTGAATGGGGCAGTAGATTTTCACAGAATGCCATGGGTCAAGTCTAGAGGTTTGATTCCTTAGAGAGGTGCTCTCCCATTGAGTTCTTCAAAAACTGGCCCACATACAGACAGCATCTGTCAATTTCGAGGCGGTGAAAATCGATCCAAGCAAGTGAAAGGAGCAGGTTAAGAAAATGTCGCTTGGTTCTGATTTAGGGGCAGACGCAAACACATCTTTTTCTTGCAAATAACTTTTTTTTTTTTCCTGGGAAAGAATTTATGGAGCTTGGCCATAAAACAGCTTGAGAAATTCATCTCCTATTATTGGTCATGACATTTAATTACTTAAAAAGGTTCCACATGGGCCCTCTTCAGTGTTGAATGTGATGGGCCATCAACACATGTTCACAGACTGAATGCTTCACCCACTCTAACACACACAAGTCGTACATATGAGAAATGAAGTCCGAACTGTGAGGTCTGAAGTATTGTGTCAATACTTTGTGTTGTGTTAAAACAAACAAACAAAAAAACTGTATAAATAAAAAAAAAATATATATATATATATATAAAATAAGTAGTCACAATGCATAAAATTAAGTTGCAATTGTGAAATCTATTTTTATAGTGCAAGATATTGTATCGCATATAAGTTGCATTTAGAAAAAAAAAAGTGCATATGTGTATGTAAAGCTGCAATGCCAAATATAAGGTTACAATGCAAAATATCATACAGTAGATGATAGTGACAAAGTTGCAATGGAAGACATTGCATTAAATTCATTAAAGTCAGAACTAGAAGACCTAAAGTCACATTCATGATACATAATGACATAATTGTAAAATATAAAGTCACAGCTGGGAGATATGAAGTCATGATAAAGCTGTAGCAGGAGAATTAATGTTAACAAAAACAATTTAGTTTTGCAAGAAATAAACCGCAATAAAGTCAAAACTATGAGAACCGCATTGCAACTGAAGGATATAAACAAAGATAAAGATATTACATTTCAAAATATATATAATTCATATATAATATATATAAAAAATATATAATTCCCAATATTGAATTGATTTACTACCAATATGCTGCAAGAGAGAGATTCGAAGTCACAATTATGACAAATAAAATTGCAAGTGTGACATTTAAAATCACAATTACCTTCTACATTTGTTCCACTCTGAGGCAGAAACATACAAATACCATCTTCAAACGTTTTTTTTTTCAGTACTGTAACTGTTGATAGCTGAGAAAACTGAGCTGTAGACGGTCAAGACTTTTTTTAATTGTTTTACACGTTTCTTAGGGTGCAAAAAGTAGAAAACAGAAATAAATCAGTCTTTATCCCAAATACTTCTTCAAAAGGGGAAAAAACAACAGTAAAACCAAACAACTTAAGCCACACAAAGGGAGAAATGGGTGGAAAACTCGCAGAAAAAGCTAAAGAGAGACAGGAACAGATGAGGAGACCAATGCCCTGCCAACGTCTGATCAACCCAACACTCAGTAAAGACTTGTCTATTAGTTCTGCTCAGCAGGTAATAAAAGTCACAGGTCAATGCCATTGATTTGCAGCCCTTCAGACGCTGAAATTCAATGCCTATAACACCTCTCTAGTGAATGACATACAGGAGTGTATTTACCAGACACCCAAACACAGAAGACAAGGCTCTTGTTTTAGCCTATTCACAGTAGTAAAAAGACACTTAATGACGCACCGGTTGTGCTAAAAGTAGGGTGACCAGACAAACCCTTTCTCTTTCTCCCTCTCTCTCTGTTTTTGCTGGTATATCCCTGTCTGGAGCTGGCCCTGCCTTTGTTTATATATATATATATATATATATATATATATTCTTTTTTTTTTATACTGACATTAAACATTTCATATGAATTTATTCAGTTACATTTCTTATTTTCATGAGTTAAAGTAATACGAGTTGCCGTGACTTACTGATCTTGCCTGTAAGATTATACAAATTATAATATAACATTCATATTTAAATTCAAAACAAATTTCTTATTAACTCGTTTTTGGTTTAGATCCATGCAACAGTTATTAAAATGATGAGTGTTTTTAAACAAACTTTTGTTATTATTTATTATTTGGAATTAAAAAAATTACATTTTAAAAAAATATATAAAAGAATATTTAACAATGAAAATGTCAATGAACTAGAAATACCCCTTGTATTCATTTCAGATAGCTGGCCACCTCAGCTAAAAGCCTCTACATAAGACACATTGTAATTTTCCAATAATCCCCGGAGAAAGACCTGGCCATAAATCAAAAATCTTTAAGATAAAGATGATATCTGAGATTTTTTAGCTTTTAAAAGCCCTGGATAACAGCCTAATCTGAAAATAGCCCTCGATCATTTTGCCAATGGACTGGAGGATTTTCCAGTCTCAACGAACTCCATCAGCGCTTGTATTTGCTCTCGCTCTCTCTGTCACTCATTTGGAATGCATGAATATTATATCCTGAAACATACACCGCAGAGAAAAGGCTCTTAATGTTCTAAAGAGCACGTATACCCTCTGTCACAAGCAGCTAGATTAGCTGATCTGTATGTTCGCTCTCAGACAAAACTCTTTAAAAATCAACAAATTACGATGTGCCGCCCATGAGACTCATCTGTACTCCATGTGATGCCTCCTATATCGACCCCCACTGTTCAAAGGAAACCTTTCCCATGTCACAAGTTCGTCATCTGCAGGATGCTAGCGATAGCGTAACGCAACATGGTCAGGCTAACCTGTCTCTTCTTAGACTTTATTAGGGAACTTCACAGTAGGGATCCATTATAACAGGAAAAAACCTAAAAGAGCGGAAAACGTTGCATATTTGTGCCAGATTTCCATGGGTAATTCAATATCATCTGGATTGTAGAAGCAGCGACGTGAGGAAAGGAGAGAAATGCCCTTACAGATTCACAGCGCCGAACACATGCCGTGTACTTTATTACATTTCAGGCTCTGGGATGGAACTATTTAACAGCATTGGGCTCTGGAAATAACATGGTTATGTTTTATTTTTCTATCTGTAGGTCATCCTGGCTCTTATAACCTGGAAGAACAATTTTTTAATACTTGGGTTCTGCTGAGTAGACAGTATTTCTGTAGCCACTTTGCTATTTAGTTCAGCGATGAGCTCGGCCTCAAAAACATAGAAAATTCAAATAAAGGGTCCATGTTCAGTGCGAGTGCCATTGTGTAACGCCATCCCCCTTCTTTCCTTTTTATGTACTTTTTTTCAGCATATTGTGAATGTGTGTAGTGGTCAGGTTACTTTTGAAGTGTCCTGAGGTACAGTACTATGAGGGGGGCAGAGAGAGGGAAGATTTGTTCTGCTTGGGTGCATGTCTGCTGTATTCACACAACCCCTGAGGTGGCTGCCTGTCAGTCCTGGATATGGAAGAAAAATCAAAGAGGCTGGACAACAATACACCTTCTCTGAGTTTCCTTGTTGTGAAAAGGGCAAGGATTTTCCCCAAGTGGCATTTGCATACATCTGGAGATGGGAGAAATGCAGCAAAAATAAGAGTGACCAAAAGTCGAAATTGCTAAATGACTTTTCTTTTTTATTTTTTTTATCTAAAGTATTATTTCTATTGTCTTATTTCATGTAAAATTAAGTACTGTATTCAGAATATCTAAATATTTAAATACATTTAGAAAGTTACTTAAAAAAGAGGGACAGACACAATTTGTGAAAGAAACAAAAATATTTGTAAAAAAAAACAATTACTGTATTTGCAATATTTAAATATGAAAATGTGTTTATCCACACACACACACACACACACACACACATATATATATATATATATATATTCCATATGGTTTGTTAGGATAAGACAATTTTTGGTCAGGATATTATTTACAAATCTGGAATCTGAGGGTACGAAATATTAAGGAAATTGTGTTTAATATGCATATTACTAATCAGAAATTAAGTTTTGCTTTATGCCATAAAAAATATATAATTTTGGCCCATAGAATGTATTTATAAGTTCTCCAGGGTCACATATTAGCAATACAGTAAATGGTACAATTTTTGTACTGAAAAAGAAAGGTTTTAAAAGCCTTTTGTGAATGCTTTTCACATCATATTTCTGAGTGGGTCAATTAGCTGGATTTTACAATTTGAAGAAATTCTAAGAAGCCTAACGGGCACTCAGTAAAACAGATGAAGCCCTGATATAAAGAAAACAAAAGTGGATGTTTTTCCATTCTTTTACTTTGTTCTTTTCCCTTTCTTTTCCTCCAATCAGAAGGAAAATGAACATCTTCTTTTTACAGATGGTGAATGCCACTCCACCACTGAACCACTCAAGTGATTCTCAAATGACTTAGTGAGCCAATGAAAAAGCTGCAAACTCTAAGCATGGCCAATCAGAGAGGGATTTGTGCATCCTTGTATCTGGGGGTCTGCGCTGCTGCTCTTGGCCGTTCAGGGGTTTTGCTCACACTGGGCCAGTATGTGCCCTTATCGCTAGCCTGCCACGGCAGGGATTACATGCTGCAGGCTGCTGGGAGCACGACCCTAGCCATTTTAATCCAATCGCTCATTAAAATTTCATGCAAATCCCACAGACAAACAGTGTCATGGCCAGTGATTGGGACGATTAACCCACCTACAGAAAGACTGGCTGAAGGATGCCCTGAAGAGGGGATGAAATGTGATCTGTGACGAGCCAATGACGGATCACGCAGTTCCACGGTCAGCGCTTCACCGTCTTTTAAGACATTCACAAGCACCCAGAGACTCAGGTGATCAGCACTGTATCCTCACCATACACACTGACAGACTGATCCATACGGACACACTCATGCTTCGATCCAAAACCATGAGCTTCCTCTGCAGACAGCATTTATGGGCATCAAAGGCTGTTCCAAAAGATAGATGCCTGATTTTGGCACGCAGCATTCCATGCATCCTTTCAGCGAGGGCAATCCCAGAATGCATTGCCCAGTGAAGAGAAATCTGATAATATAGTTTAATAACTACAGCAAACTATTAATAATATTAAAATGAACTAACTGAAATTGATTTGGGGTTTGTAACAATTTGAAATGTTTTTGAAAAAAGGTTTCTGACGCACATTTATTTAAAACTGTAAAACACGGTAATATTAAAATATATATTACAAATATTATTAATTTAAACATAATTGTATACACACAAATGATCTACACAAGTAATCTATACCCACAAAAACATTTGTTTTTATGATGGTGTCGCTGACTAAAATGAAGTTAATGACATTTTCCATCTCCTCCTAAACCAATCACTTAAACAGTCAACATAATATTTTGTAATGCGTGTTCCTGTGTAAAACCCAGCTCTCACATACACATAGCATTCAGGCCTCCAATTATGTTTAAACCATGCACAAAACCTTGAAACTGAAGTGCTATCTCAGGTGTCCTCTGCTTTGTAGTTGTCAACAGTCTATTTCAGCAAGTGGATTTACCACAAAACCGCTCAAAAAGGGGCCCACATCAGCTGATGAATCTGGTTTAACAATTAACTAAGCCCAGGATGAGCTCTAAACAGAAGCGAGGGTATGTGAGATTCCCACTACCTCTCCAACAGCTGGGTGCCACTTAAAAACAGCTATGAATGGCCTTCAGCAGACCGCTGCTGTGTATGTGTGTGTCTGAACAGAGGAAACCATGGTATCAGCAAAGGCATCTGGTGATGGCTGCTGGTTCCAGATGAGTGGCCACATAGCTTAACCTTTGACCCCTGAGATGACAGAGGGGCAGCTGGTAGAGAGGGTCCTCACGTCCCAGTCCCAGGACAGTAGGGCAGGGAGACAGATATGTCTTCTAAACAGGGACTTGCCCCTTTAACCACACTGGCCCGAAAACTCTTTACTTTGCTCTACACGTAAATGAACAAATAAATACAATTGTAAATGTATAAATTTAGAATATAATTTCTAAAGCAAATATTCTAAACTATATCCAAACAGGTCAGAATGTTTGTGCGTGTTTCTGATTATGTTACACATTTTTTTACATATTTTTATCCCAATTGTTTCTCAAACATAAAAATATCAATATGAGGTGTCATTAGTAAACACTTGAAATAATTAATATTATTACTGTTATTATTGTTTTATATATGTAAACTGAAATTAAATTATTTCTGCAGTACATAAAAATCCTTATGCAACACACACTGAGTATGTATAATAATATATATATATATTAGTGGTGGGCCGTTATCGGCGTTAACGCGAGACTCTTATCGCGCGATAAAAAAAATATCGCC
>JAUCNO010000044.1:5755161-5774676 GCA_032353835.1 Enteromius viviparus
GCAAAAATGTCAACAATTCTGTGTTTTTCTGTCAATATGGGGTGCTGTGTGTACATTAATGAGGGAAAAATGAACTTAAATGATTTTAACAAATGGCTGCAATATTACAAAGAGTGAAACATTTAAGGGGGTCTGAATACTTTCTGTACCCACTATATATATATATATATATATATATATATATATATACAGTATATATGTTTATATATATATATGTGGTGTTCATATTTATCATTTAACATTATTCTTTCACTGAAAAAACTTTGCATTTTCAGAAATACAGTAGACAATAACTTTTACAGATAATTACAAATAAATCGCAAGAAGCATTGAACTAAACATGAAAAACATAAAAAAAAAAAAAATTTTAAATTAGAAATCATTGAATCATAGTGTCTTGTAAAACAAACTTTTTTCTTTTCCTTTGTACACTAACATTGTTAGTGCATTGTTAAAATCTTGCATGATTAAAAAACAAAACATCATCATTTTACAAAATCCCACAAATCTGTAAAAAATACTAAATAGTAAAACAGGAATTAGGAAATCAGTAATTGGGATCTTTTCATTCAGTTTCCTGCGTGCCTGCTTGTGTGAATGAGTAGATACATCTTGGAAAGGAAGAGGAAAGGTGTACAAATGAAAGGAAAATGTAAAAAAATATTGTGAATAGGCAGCGAACAGACGTCCATCCAATTTCAGCTAGATTCACTCACTCGGACATTTCTGGCCTGGCCAGTGGCGTGTAAGTCCAGTTAGCTGGTGGGCAGGGAAAAGCATGACTGACCGCTTATATCCACAATTACCGAGACAGACTGCGCTTGGACGAGTGTGCCAAGGCATAAACGCCTCTGAACTTCCCAACCAAAGCACCAGAAAGCAAATTCACACCATCCACGAGTCCACTCCCACTCAGGACCTCAGCCAGGGAGAGAGCAAGAAAGACCAAACCGAATTTATCAAATAGGAACGCGTTCGTTCTCTTTCACAGCGGCCTTCCAGTCACAGCTGTGAGTCATTGTGCGCAACGCTGCAAAAGAGAAATGGCTTTTTTTTCTTTGAGCATTTTCTTGGCTCTAAAAGCTAGACTCTGTAATTGCAGTAAGTTAGGCTCATTTCTCTGTAACAACACTCAGTCACTGTGTTTAGAACAGGACATGGCCAGCGCTGGGTACATTTAAATGGCTGTAATTAATAATTCTCCAGAGAGTGAGTGAATTCACTTCTAATCACTAAGTTTCTCTGCCAGCCGCTGTCCAGCATCCCACCAAAAAGAGCTTTACCCAAGCGCCAGCTTCAGTCCCTTTCTCCATTTTGTAACCCAACTCCAACTCGAGTGACACACTGACTAAAATGGCATTTTTAGAGAGAAGCATACTAACTATTGACAAACTTCTTATTTAAGAAAGTCAGCTCCCTCGTGGGTTATTGATCACCCACATAGCACCTGCTGGTAGATGTCATAACTACATCATTATTTGGAGTGGGTTTTTTTTCCCCAAGCAACATTAAGTACTATGTTGTAGATATCTTATAGAAACTATTTTAAAAGGCTCTTAAAAGCATCAAATGGATTTCACTTTTCATATCTGCTATCTTTGACAAGGTTAGTCATGAAAGAAGGAAGTGAAAGTAAACATAAAAAAAGAAGCTAGAGATGTTTTATGGGGAAAAGAAAGACTAAAGAAGACAAATATTGTCTTAGCTATCTTGCAGCAGTAAATAAAATAAAGAATTTATAACATTTATGTAAAGTTATGAAATCTTATGTAAATAAATATGCATAAATGGTAAGTAAATAAATAAAATAGCTAAAGAAAGTAACATCTTTTCAATAACCCTTTATATTAACATACATTGAACACATTTATCTAAGATATGTAACATTATGTATTTATTCATTTTAATGATTTTCTTTTTGTTAATGCATTTTAATATCTTCCTTAAGATCTGTTGCTCTGTCTCTCCAAGTAAATAAATAAATAAATACTATAAATACTAATAATACTAAAGTGCAAATGCTAAATACTAAATTAAAATAAAAAATGAATAAAATGCAATTAATAAATATATATATATATGTTTTAAATGTACAGATAATAAATTAACACAAATCTTAAATTATTTAAATAATTATTTAAGCTGTTATGTATATATATATATATATATATAGTGCTGCAAACGATTAATTCCACTGAGTAAAAAATTTGTATGTGTGTGTACTGTTTACATGTATTGTTTATATAAATACAAACACACAGAGTATATATTATTATATATATTTATATCTATCTATGTATCTATTTATAATATAGGTTTGACCTAGAAGCTGTATTTAGAAATCGAAGAGCAGTGCTTGGCATTCTAAGCACATGTTAAAGTCAGCGGAGGACTGTTATACCGCTATTCTTTGATCCTGCATCTCTGCACCAAAAAAAAAAAAATTCATAAAAAAAATTCATAAATGATTCAACCTTTTTTTTGTGAAGCATAACCCTGCTGTGTGAGTGTATCCATAACACAATCCAAAGAATTTAGGGCTCCTCAGCCTATCTATGAATATGTATAAACCTAAATCAAGACAGACAAACTACATTTTGGATTCTTTAACTAATCGCTCCCAAACATAAAACGTCTCCAAAACTGAGAATAATTCCTCCTCCACGAATATCACTAAGTATCACTTTCTGGACACATGTATATTACGAATATTAAGAAAGATAAAAGTACAGAGAAGCGCTAATAATGGTCAAATCAAATCCAGATCCGCGGCGTAACCTAGCCAACCTCGTCCTTCAATTTTATTTCAGAGCAAGAAAGCCCCGGTGAGGCATAAAATTAAACCAAAGTCAAAACCTTCCTCCCCGTGATCTCTTACTCCAGCTAGCAGAGGCCTGGCAATTGCTAAAATGATATAGTTATTTTGGCGAAGGATCCAGTCCTTTAGCTATAAATGTGCGCACAAAGGAAGAGGGAGCAAAAGAGTCACCCGGTTCTCTGAAGGTGTATCTACAATGCTAAACAGGAAGGCCCCAGCATTTGTTAGCTTTGCCTTTGTGGCCCATCTTTCCCCAAACACAAACACACACACACACACACACACACATCAGTAATACTTCAGCACCATATGCAGAAAGAAAGCTGGCGAAGGAAGCATGAATAATTTATAGAGGCCTGTCTTTAAGAATTAAAGCATGCGAGCTGAAAGCCCCAAATTGTACCACCTTAAACAGAGACGAGACACAGGGCGAGGGGTAAAGGCGGCCCACAAGGAGAGCCGGTTTTGGGGGGAGGGGGCGGAGCGTCTCTCTCCGGAGGGTCTCGAGCACCAGGGCTGTCTGGAGTGTGACAGCACACAGACTGAACAGGACCTCCGAAACTAGGATGTATTCCTTTTTTTAGTGTGTCCTCATCCAAACCCACCGTCCCTCGCTCTCTCTCGTTCTGTATCTGGCAGCTTCAGTAGAGCGCATTTGTCTGGCTTCTCTGCGGGCCATGTTCATCATATCATTTCTCCAAGAGCATTTCATTTGGGAGCTACGAACGGCCCATAAAAACAAACGAAACAACTGACCTAAATCACAGCAGTCTCCCGCACGCTCAGCTCCCCCAGATTATATCAGACCCTCCCTCTTTAAAAAAATTAATGCATGGGGGGATAGAAGCATTCAAATTCATTGAACTTGAGAATCGAACTTCAAAATGAAATTTTGTCAGTCAAAATGTAAGGAAAGACAATCCAGGTGAAAAATTATTTCCCAAGCTGATTTAAAAATTTTATTTTTTTATTACAAGTTTTCTGTGTGGCTATATTTAAATATGCAAATTAACTATTGTCTAATTAAACATGCGGTAATTTGCATAGCTTTTCAGAACAAAAAAAAACGGAATATACCAAGATTCTTGTTTCATTTTAGAGTTATATATATTGACATGTTAGAGTTACAGAGGGGATTTTAAATACCTCTTCTCTGAAAATACAGCCAGAAAAAAAATTTAATAAAATGTTTATAAAATAAGGTGAATTATATATAATATAATACCTCCCTCTGTAAAAACCTTCAGAATGAGGATAAGGATAAAAGCTTTTGGTGTAAATGCTGCTGAAGTAGAAATTTTGTTTTAAAAAAAAAATTATTTCAGCTACAGTTTAAAGTTCACTTTAGTTTTAGTTTCAAATATTTAGTTTTACAAATTCCAAATAGCCCAAAATCTCAAAACTTGCAAGCAATGTCTTACCTTAAGCTTGTATCATAAAAACTGAGGTCGAGCCAGAGATTCAATTCACAAGACATACCCACATCAGGCGAAAAATCTCATGACCGTTGACAACTTTGTCCAAAAAAGACATATTTGAATAAAAAATGGTTGCCTCATGATTTTGAAAACATTTTATATCATTTTCAAGATGTTTTAATTTAAAGTTTACATGAACTGAAAACCAAGTTTGTCTCACTCAGAAACCACTATTTTGTTTTTATTGTGACCTTAATGGAAAGTTATTTTTAAAAAGGTTCAAATATGTGACCCTGGACCACAAAACCAGTCTTTAGTTGCTGGGGAATATTTGTAGCAATAGACAAAAATACATTGCATGTTTCAAAATTAAAGAATTTTTTTTTTTGTCAAAAATGTTTAGGATAGTAAGTAAAGATCATGTTCCATGAAAGTTCTGTATTTAGTCAAATTCTTACCAAAAATATATTAAAACTTAATTTTTGATCAGTAATATGCATTAATAAGATAACATTTGGACAACTTTAAAACTGATTTTCTCATCATTTAGATTTTTCTCCCTCAGATTCCAGATTTCCATATAGTTGTCTCTCGGTCAAATATTGCCCTCTCCATCCAAATCATACATCAATGGGAAGCTTATTTATACAGCTTTCAGATCATGTATAAATCTTAATTTCGGAAAATTTACACTTACGACTGGTTTTGTTGTCCAGGGTCACATATATGTTGAATTATATTCTGTTGAACATTAAAGAAGATATTTTGAACTAACATTAGTAAGCAAGCAGTTAATGGCTCCCATTCACTTCCATGGAAAGAAGATACCATTGGGTTACACATTCTTCAAAATATATGCCATTGTGTTAAACAGAAGAAAGAAACTAGACAGCAAGGCGGCTACCATCGGCTTCGAACTAATCCATCGTCTTCCTTGGAGAAAACAAAGCAGAGCATTCTGGGTATACACAAAGCGTATTGGGAATCTGGCCCATTAATAAAAGCAGAGGCCAACCAACACCGCCGCCTGTGAAGATTTTACATGTGTCTGTGTGTTTGTGTGGGCACGCATGATATATGTGGCGTCCCCAAATGTGTGTGATCAAGCAGCTGGAGTACAGACAGAGAGAGAACAAAAAGTAAACTGTGCGTGTGAGTGTATGTGTGTGTGTGTGTTTCCAACCGTGTATTGTGTTAGTGTAAGTGAGTGTATAATGTGCGTCAGCCTCGGAGCAGAACCGCTTGTCGGTAATGTGTGTGTATGGAAGAGAGAAAGGTGAACGCTCAGATAGGGTGCCTGATTATGTATGCATTGAATAAAAACTATTTCCCTGGCCAGCAGGCCTTCCAACTCCGCCCAAATACTACGGCTCCCTCCCAACGAGAGGAAGGAGGAGACGAGAGGAGCCATTTGAAATGGCCCTCAGGATACGCATCACCCTGCGCCGTGAATGACAGAGGAGGCCACTCCGACCGCTTCCCCGATCGCTATCCCTAAAAAAACACTTTTCCGCACAGTAAGACATTCCAGCCTGCCCTCGGGGCGAGCGGAGACCCACAGGTCTGACAGCGCTTCGGCAGAGGGCAGGACATCTCAGCTGTACATTAATGTTTCTTCGAAAGAGACATTTCTTGTAGCAGACAGTGTGAAGGAGAAAAACAAGGGGAGAGGATGAAGAGAAATTGATTAAAATATCTCTGCTTTTGACAGCGATCAAACTGACACAAATCCACAAGAGCAAATTCATTCCAGCTCATCAGCTCCGATATGCCACTTCCTCGAGTTCAGCTCTAGAAACGCTAAACACGATGATCTAATGCGTTACGATCCCATCAGGTCGACTGACGACTTTGTTTTTATTGGGGTTTGCTACTCTTGGTGTCCAGTTTGGTCCAAATCCACATGTCTGGCTACACACTGGCTTTTTAAAGCTGTAACTGATTCTAGAAAAAGTCACCTTATGTTTTTCTTTAAAGTGCCTTTTAACACGCAGTGCTAGTGACGTAATCTCTGCTTAAGCAGGAAGAGAGGGCGGGGCATATCGAGTGGCTCCACCTCCTTTTTAGAATAGCCAATAGCGTTTTGTTTATATCTGCTTAGGCTAGAGCGGTTAAGTACAGTCATGGTGCATTTGACAGCAACACTTTAATAGATTACTCACAGATTCACACGAAAATCTAAATTGTGATCATCATAATCATGCTTAGGCTGCGTAGTTTTAAAAGTGTAATCGTGTCTCTGGACTATAGTGTAGGGGGCGAGCTATTCAGATCCAAGTGAGCATTTAATTGGTCAGAAAATTTGATGAGAACCTGAAGTAAAAAAAATGTTAATCCGTTTTGGTGGAAATGATGAACTGAAATCTGATTTTTGTCACTGTTTTGGAGTACAACGGTTTATAGATAACTTTAAGACTAACATGCTAACACTAACACCAAAAAAAAGACTTTCATTTGGATTTAATGGGGACTTCCCATCATGTCACATTAACAAATCATTTAAGATTGGTGTCATTTGAATCAGAAAAGCACAAATGATTACCTATTGAATACCTACTACAACATAGCTGGTCAATCGTTTATGCAACCAGCACCTGGTCTTGAACAAGTGATTGATAAATTCTGGAGCAGGGATATCATTATCACCACATATATGTTAAAAATGGTTGACTGAAATTACTGACATTTAGTCAGTTAGTATATGGGTTATTGTAAGTCAGCTGGTTCCATTTATTTAAATTGAATTCACAATTAATAAGCAAAATAATAAAAGTCAAAATTGGTCAAAACGCATGTGAATAGTACAAAGATTCAATAAATTCTAGAAAAATTGCTAATGATAGGATTAGATGGAAAAAGTCACAAACACACACAAAAACTTAATAAAGTAATAAGAAACAAATGTAAAAAATAAAAAAAAAATACATAAATGTATTCATTAATCATTAAATAAGCTGGTTTTATTTAGGGGGAAATATATATTTATTCATTCATTAAACTCATTAACAAACCTATCAATCTACACTACTGTTCAAAAGATTGTGGTCAGTGAGAGTGTTTTCTCATTCTCGCCAAGGCTGTGTTTAGATTTACAGTAAAAAACAACAGTTTTGTACAGTATATTCACCTGATGGTGCTATTTGGCACACTCTTCAATTCAAACACTGAGAGAGAAACGATAATCAAAATCTCTCTTTCTCCCTGAGTTGTCACACTGCGCAGATAACTTATTTTGTTCTGGATCCAATCTCATGTGACACGCTTCCACTCGCCCGTAGAGGGCAAAGGTGGCCCTGCAGTGCCTAAACCCTCTGTATCATGTGAATTACTTTGTGTTTTGGGCTAAGAAAGGTTACAGAACATGCTATAGATGTTCAAGTTCCTCCTCCGAGTAAGTACAGTAAGCACATTCTCTAGTATGAGTGGACTGAGGATGAGCGCTTTAAAGGGAACTACAGTGTATGGAGAGGCGAGTGTGATCCCGTAATCCTGACCTGTGTAGATACATCAATATTTGCCCTAGGAAGACGTCTGAATGCTGCACCCCAATGGGAGAAGACTCTATACCCTTTTATACCATATCTATCTCATCTCAGACCGTGTTTCTCTAAGACACTGCGAAGGACACAGTCACTTCTACAAGGAAAACACGGGAAGATGTTCCTGCAGTGTGTCGCTTGCTGATTGCCAACTTACCAGTGTGAGATTTAGGCTAGTCTGAAATAGAAAACCAACCGGAAAAGATTAATTATAGCTACCATGACCACCGTAGCAAGAAGCACCAGCACTACTGGTTACCAGCATGGTGTTCTATAATCTCAATATTTACCAGCTAGACTCCACTGGTCATCCAACATTCACTAACTAACTAAATAAATAAACAACCTACCCAGCATGCACCAGTCTAGACCAGAAAGTGCATCAACTTTTTATTTTACCATAAATAAATAAAGTTTTATATCCATAATCTTTTATATATTGTTTTTCTATGCACTTAAAATGTTTAAAAAAACATTTTTGTGTCATCAATGATGACATGGCAAGATTCAGAATTAAGAATTCATGATATTAAAACCAATTTGTGTGTGTGCGTGTGTAAAAGATTTACTAAAAATAGATTTAGTCACATAAATATGCACATTGACGCATGAATGCTGGTCTTGGTCTAAGCAGAAACAATAAAAGCCTGAGAAAAAAAGTTCATCCAAGCGGACGAAAATTGCAGTTTAATGCAGAAAGACATCACCTTTAACAGCAATGGTCTCAAGTGATGCTCAATTTCCTGAAGAATGAGCTCACATGATGTGTCGAATAGCTTGCGCATTTATGTAAGGCACATTTATGACTAATAAATTTATGATGGATGGACATTTCAACCGAGATGAAAACAAAGCTCATGGGCCATCACTCAATTTGCATCCGCGGGCATCGCTGCGTAACCCGAGACTTCCGTGAGTGAGCACTTCAGGCCAAATTGAAGGCGTTTTATGCGCAATTCAATTTGGCTGAGTGACGCAACTTCGCAGATGGACGCAAATCGCTGATTTAAAGCTGTGCTCTAAGAGGTGAGGTTTAGCTTTGAGCGCATAAAAAAACCGAGAGAGGAAATAGGAGAGGGCAAAAGAAGGGGCTTCAGCTGTCTACTGCAAACCTGCTCCCCGTTCCGCCCCGATCCCGCCTTCAAGGCAGCCATGGGGAAATCGCCATGGCAACTCCCACCTGGGAGCACTTGTTAACATGAAAGTTGGAGTGGAGAGGAGAAGGAGAGGCTGCTGTTTAAATGGAACGGCTGCAGGCTCTGTGTGTCTCAACAGGTTGAAGGGAAGAGACAGACGCCAAACAGGAAAGGACTGGAGTGTCCATCCACCACCCAAGAGCCCATGCGGCTCCCGCTCTCAAAGGAAATCGGCCCCCGAGGACGAAGAGCGCAGGAAGCCTGGCGAGGACGGGGATGCTTTTGCATCCATCATCGCAAAACAAGAGCTGTCCAAGTCAAAGCCTGAATACAAATGGCCCAGATCTCTGTTGAAAATCATCTAAGGCACATCATTTAAGAAAAGCCTGATGGTTCGGTGCGAAACCGAGCGGTTTAAGTGATGACGAAGATGAGAGAGATTTTCAATTTCGGTCGGTAATGTGGAGGTCATTATTTTTCTTTGATGATACCATAATAGAGTTGGCCGGGATATATATTCAGAGCGTTCTGGAATAGAACCACATTAGCGCTAAGATACCTTTCCATCTCTCAAATCTTTCTCATTTGTCCAGACCACAGTTCGGGAGGGGCCGCGGACCCCACGTCCCAGAGGGCGATTCATCCATCTCATCACTCCATATCAATTTCAGGGAATGAAAGTTAAGCAACGGGACCAGGAGCGAAGCTCTCTGATGTGGACCCCTGATTGGTATTTCCAAGACAAAGCCGTCCAGAGGAGCCTGAGGAGCTGACGGAGAGTCGGGGTTATCCGAAAGGAGGTTTGCGTCTTTCAAATACCGCAATTTATCCTGGAAAAGACTGACAGGAGAGACAGTTAGCATTGACATTCGGTTATTCTATATGCTTCATTTTTTAACGCTATCAATCTGGTTCCATGAGTGAAGGGAAGGCATAGGTAGCAGCACCGAGGACCTCTCGGATTCCGTCCGAACCGCAGGCTCTGGGACGGGAAGAGCGGGTTTCATGTGCCGAGAACTTCACAAAGTCAATTTGATTCGCTCTTCCTGCTTTTAAACCAGCAGTGACTTTGAAGTGCTGCTGACAGAATAACATGTCCGGGGCTGTTTTAAATTTTCAACACAGCTCCTCTTTGAGCCTGAACCGCCGGCCTGCTGCCGTCCTTCATTTTGTCGGACCCCTGATTCGGATTCTCCTCCAGCTTTGAGTGTTAATTCTGTGAGCGAGGCACAGGAGGACACGGACAGGCCCGGGGTGGACGGCCCGTGAGGCTGGATGACAGGTTACTGTTATTCTAAAAGCAAAGGCTATTTCTTACACTACTACACATCAAAGGTGATGTAACGGGTTCGAAATCCATGACAGGCATTGGTGTAAAAAAAAAAAAAAGGAGTATCCATGATTTAAAAAAACTGGGGAAAAAAACCCTTGAAAAACTGTCCATTACACTTTGAAATTTTTTTTTTTCAAATATTTCTTATGCTAATAAAAAATTTAATTATTTAAATTATTATTATTATTTGAGGAAATGTACATTCACACACATGCATATATGTTAGTGCTGTCAAATATCACGATTAATCGCATTCAAAATAATATTTTTTGTTTATATACTATATTATAAATATATATATATATATATATATTTGTGCACTGTGTATATTTTTATGTATATATATATAAATACAGTCATACAGTATATATTTTGGAAATATTTACATGCATATCTTTCATTTTTAAAATTGTTTATTATATATAAATACATTTAATATGCAAATATAAAATTTTTCTTGCAAATAGACATGCATGTGTGTATTTACACATAATAAAAACACTGACTAATATTTTATATGTATGTATATATATATATATAAATATATTGTGGACGATAATCATTCATCAAAACAAATATTCCTCTTCAGCATCGCACTGCACCGCAGCAGAGAGTGTTTAAATAATGCATCCTCTTAAATAATGAACAGATTTCAGCCGGTCTAGTGGTAAAGATACATGCACTACCCTCTAATAAGCTTTTTTTTTACATTAAACGCAGCGCTTCCAAACATTTGAACCTGTGCGGTGCCAAATCACTGCTCGGAAAGTTTACAATATACATGCACTCCTAAACACCGCTGTAAACTTTAATTACCGAACCAGCAGTGCAGTAACACACAATAAAATGCTTGATAGCTTTCCAAGGGTATGTTCTTGCTGTATTCACCTGCTCTGGCAGTCACCAGACATGGGGCATGTGGCGTTCTGACAAAAAAACGACAGACATACGATGCAAGTATATACAGTAACTTATAACTCATTACTTATTACTGTTTCAATGGGTGCCAGTTTGTTTATAACAGCGCTGAGGAAAGACTTTTATTATTATATGAATGCGTTCATTCATGAGTTAATCGAAAGAGCATTTGCTCATTTTCAAGTCAATACAAAAATGTAAACATTGAGTTGAGTAGCTAATATATTTGCTAACTTTCCTAAATTAAGTGCTGGGGACAAAAACTGGCCACGAACAATTTATTCCACAAACAAACAAAAGCTAGGCCGCTGAAGTAGCTGATACATATTAAATTCTGCAATAAAGAAGCGTTAGCACTCACTGCCGTTAATAAAATATGAAGAGGGAAATTCAGCTCTGCTAATATACAGTTACTGCATGCCATTAAAGCGAGCAGTTAACATACAGCAAGATGGATATATCTACAAAGCATGTATAAATTGAACATGGACATTAATTTCCAGCTAAATGAGGAGTTAGGCCAGCTAGCAGCTTGTAATGCGCTCCTCATTTCGGTGAAACTGAATTTATCAAACTGCCCAATGTATAATCGTTCCAACACAAAACAGCAAAAGCAAAAGTGCCCGTTCTAATAATTTCAGCCCTTGCAGTTTATTGAAGTGTCTTACGGCAATTAAATCCTGAGCTCAAACAGCCGAGCCATGCAATGTGTGGGAGCCCCTTTAATTAAAGGCAGGGAAAATTAGTCTCAAATGTGCAGCATGTTCAATTGCTTCTGCTCGCTTAGTTCAATGAGCAATGGACTGAGATCAGGTGGGTTTATTTGCTCTCAGGGCCGAGGCTCTGTGGAAAATACACACAAATACTGAGTCAGCTTTTCCAACATTAAAATATGTTAGCCACAGGGGTGCTTACTTTGGAAGCCATTTTTGTTGAAAAAAGTGACAGCTTTAACTAACAAGGTCAAATCCTGAGTATCTGTGTGGGAAATAAAACATTCAGGGATTTTTCACAATTACTTTATTAAGTAATACATTTACGTTGGTATACGCATTGGCCGACCATGTTTCCACATTTATCACTGTCCATTCACAAAGGTCCCATGTGAAACTGATCCAGAACTGAAATACAATGTAAAGTAGGGCAGTTTGTTAATCGAGTTTGCTCAAGTAAATGCATGCCATTATCAATATGCTTTTCGTCGTTTTACATGCAGATCTCGATATGGCTTTTCGTCATCACGTTTGATATACTGCTGGAAATAATAAGACTGAAGTATGCCTACCAGGAAATGCTACACGATGCAAGAAAAATTTATTAACAGTTCTTTAGTAATTCCGTGGTGCTAATTTTGATTTATTTAATATAGTAGCTTCCATATTTTGATGAAAAAATTAAGTATTTTAGTAAGAAATATTGGCTTAATCCCATTATTACTACTTATGAAATATTGGTTTATTGCAGTACAGTACTATGTATGTATTTGTATTTATTTATTTATTTATTTGCAAGGATGGGAAAATTCTAGAAGTTTCTATAACATTCTGCAATATTCTGTAATATTCTAGTGTTTTCTGGAACATTCCAGAACATAGTGGGACTAGTCCTAATAGACAAAAATCATACATTGTACACTTCTGAATTTTGGATGACTCACTTTTGGTAGCTGTTTATGTACCATGCATAATTTTTTAATGCACAAGTAATAACAGAATAGCTTTAATAGGTTACAGTTTTAAATTTCATGATCATCATTAATGATACACACAATTAATGTGATTTTCGTATACATATATACACACAAAAAAACTTGCCCTTTCTTTGTCATTTCTTGTAAAATGCATCAGCCAATTCGGAGCAATTGCATCAAATTATGATTTTTTTTGTTGTGAAGATGTTGTTGTTTTGAACAAAACCATTATATATATCTAGTATTATTATACATTATATATATATATCTATTATCATAATCTGTTTCAGAAAAACCTGTGTTCGTTATAAAAGAAAAAAAAAAAAACCCTGCAAATAACTTCTGGTCTAAATGGGTATAATGGACCAGATTTAATGCCATTAGTCAAATATCTGGATGGACAGTACTAAAGAGAGAAGAACGCCTCTCTAAAGTCTCATTTATAAACTCTCCATTCAGGATTTTTTCCCCCCTGGACATGACTAAAGACCCTAGCACACATTCTACATCCAGTTTCACAGAAGGGTATCCAACATCGCCTGCACTTTTGTGATTGATTCCAAGTTCAGAACCGCAATTTCCCCAGCATGAAGCATACTTCTTGGGGAGAATGGTCTATGAGTGTGCTTCCAAACTTTCATGAGTTTGTAACATTAACATTAAATCAGAGAGCAAACTGAACCTCTGCCCCAAACCGCAAAAAGAGCATAATAACCTTCGAGCCGAGCAAATATCTCGCTCTCTCCACTCCATCTCCTCCTCCTCCTGGTCGGATCATCCCTCAATCCATCCTGCCTTCTCCTCCCACAATGCTGACAAGCAGGCCCATTGGATTTATTTATTTATTTGTGTCCCCTCCTCACCAAACCTCCTCCCAAAACCTTTCCACCGCCTTTCATTTCCACTCCAAACGCTGAAGCCAGTGAACCATTTCCATAATCTCCATTAAACACTTCAAATGGGCCCTTTAAGAGCGCTCTCATTTGCATAATCCCATTAACTCTCCTGTTATTGCTCTGCCTTTACCATCGTCCTCTGCCCCGCTTGTACGGCCGCCCCAAAAAAGTGGAGAAAAGAAAGGAAGAACTAGATGGGTTTAAGCCAAGGTAAAAAGAAATCAGAGGAGATGGACTCTTGCGGAGGAAATCGTTTCATAAACAGAGGATTGTGATAGTATTAAGCAGCGATTATGTCTGGTAGGTCAGTCAAGATAGGCTTTCTAGTTAGGCTAATGACTAACAACAAACATTAAAGACTCTTATTCTGTATGTTGTTCAACAAAGCAGAAAGTTGAAATGCTAACACCATTTTCATGAGGAAACTCAATGGGAACCAATCAGTTAATTAAGGGATTAAGG
Source organism: Enteromius viviparus (assembly GCA_032353835.1). NCBI lineage: Eukaryota > Metazoa > Chordata > Actinopteri > Cypriniformes > Cyprinidae > Enteromius > Enteromius viviparus. The sequence goes on from JAUCNO010000044.1 coordinate 5,769,372, forward strand.
GACCCAAACAAATTTTACTACAAGAAAATTTTTTTAATTTAAACAATGCATTTATAAATTAATACATGAAAATACTTAACATTTCATGCCTTGTTGCATCTGACTTGTGAAAGGGCATTTAGCAAATATTCAGAAAAAAAAAACATTGAAATTGAATTGAACATATTAAAAGGTCAAAATAGGTTAATGTGCTTGCTAAGTAGCATTTAAACCACAAGTGCTTCGACAGACCTTAAAAAATGTTGAGTTTGTAGTAATTAACAATGAGAAAAATTATAATCCTACTATTTTAGAACTTGATGATTCACTAAAACCTCAATATCAAAAAAACTGACTGAAATATCAGTCAGCGCATGTGTCTTTAAATAACTGACGTCTACACACGTTACACGTTCTTACACATGCACACACATCACAGCTGTGATTTTCCTGAGAAAATACCCACAGCAGGCCGTGATACATGAGAAAGCATGTTCTCTGCCAGCATATGGGCTATCAGAGATGGCTACCACGGTAAACTAAGAGGCTAAATGTAGTATATGGGAGTTCTGACCTGGTGCAGGAGAAAGGGCAGATTTTTTTTTTACTTTCTTTTTTTTTTTACCCTCATTAGGCCTCAATAAGCTATCTGTTCTTTTTTGTAATGAAGACTTCCTCCAAGTGCTACTGTGAGTAACAGAGAAACCCCCAAAAGAGAGGAAGCTGATGGTTACCTGTGTAATGCATGTTGACAAATTCAGTGCTAGCCTTGGGTTACAGTGGTGGGAATTCACACCAGCAAAGTCATGAAAGATTTCTGGCCAAGGGTAAGCAAAGAGTGACGGAAAGCTCAGAGCTGTAATATCATGTTTCAGATTCCCAACACCCTCCTCCACCGAAAAGAGCTTGAAGAATGTGGGGCCACCGTTTGAATGAAACATTGTACATACACGTGTTTACTGTAAGCAACACTTATCAATCACTGGCATGTGGTTCTGTATCTGACAGTGTAATGGTTTTAATGTACCGGGAGGCCGGAGGCTGCGTCGAACCGGCTCTTTTTGATCAGGAAAGCATGTCTTTAAAAGTGCCATTACATAAATGTACGGCATAATTCATTCCATTTCTTTCTACTCGGATCCAAATAGCTCGAACCCGTGTGTAACTAGGTCTCATTCCCTGCGGGTAGGGAAAGATATGAACAACAGTTATTCTTTGGTTTTAAATGATTTATTAAAAAAGGCTACATGCAGCGATCTGAAGTCATCCATAATGAACAGTCTCCGGGTACTAAAAATGCTTCCATTTCATGAGTACATACTATATTACTCGACAGAAATTAAACAAAGTATATCAAATCACAGGCAAAGAAGACAAAGCATTGTTTTTTTTTTTTTCTGGAGTTTGCAGAAGGGTCACCGTGTTACCAGATATGAGCTTTTGTCTAAGTAACCAATAATCAAAGCATTAGTTTTGTGTGTTCATGTCCGAACTGAACAAGTTCACAGCATACAAAAAGTGTCCCTTGCACAGATGGCTCAAGGGGATTTTTGTCCACCAATCCGAGCTGTATAATTTTACACCACTGCTGAGTTTAGACAATGAAGAGGCAACAGAATAGGACGTTTTTATACAGGACCAAAATACCTGTCAGTCTGCATTTGGTGAAGCAAAACTATCAAAACATGTTAAAGAAAGATAAGAATACTGAATTTTTACCTGACACCAGTATTGGAAAGGTTGCCTTTAGGTTACAGATTACAAGTTATGCTATTTAAAATGCACTATAATACAAATCTGTAATTTGTAATCATTAACATTTTCAGAAACAACTGTAACTTTATTATTTCTCATTAATTGTTACAATTACATTTATTGGTCCCACTTCATATTAGGTGGCCTTAACTACCATGCGCTTACATTTAATTGAATCACTTGATGCAATGCACTTATTGTGTACTTACATGTTTTTACATTGTAGTCTTATATTTTTAAAATACCTTACATCTGTAATTAATTACATTTAAAATTATACTGTTGACCCATCCGTTAACTAACCCTTAAACCTACCCATTCCACCAAACCTGCCCCTAACTTTACCGTATCCCACCTCAATAACAGCAAGTGTTTTGCAATACAATATGAACACAATAAATACATTGTACTAATTTTGGATGCAAGCACATAGTAGTTAAAGCCACCTAATATAAAGTGTGACCCATTTATTCACAATTACTTAATTCTGTTATGTGTAACTAGTTGCTTTCCAACACTGCTGGCCACACAATCAAGCCAGAATATTTAATAAATAAACATGAAAGGGGCGGGATGCAAATAGACAGCCGTTCAATTTGTTCTGCGAAGCTTTTGTTCCAAATTCGTTCTGCAGGCACAACAAGGCCATCAGTCACCCTGCTCCCCAGTTCTCTGCATCGGTCATTAAAAACTCTGCCAACCACAAAGTAATACCACTAAAACTCCAGAGTGTTTTCAACTCTCACGAGTGTCTCGAGTTTTCAGTCAGATACCAGACAAGCAAAAGCCGGTGTTTAACAGTTGTGCCATAACTCAGTGCGACGATGTGATTGTGTCCGGAATGATACCCCGAGGCCATTCCACAGTGAAAGTGTCGCCCACTGTCCAGGGCTCTTGAGCGGAGGAGAGAGTGGGTGTTGGGTAAAGGGCCCCCTGAGAGGCAGGGATTAAGGGCAGCATTAACAAGCCTGGTGCTCTGTGCCACCGCGACCCAAGCCGGTACTGCAGAGGCCAGCATTCTGCACAGTGCAAACACCGGCAAAGCCAGAAATGAGTTTCAGAGTGGCTAAAGAGGCAATATATAGTAATACAAAACTAGTCGCTTGTAAAAGAGCAATAATCCCTCTGCTGTGTTCCCCTGAGTACCTCCGGATTTAGTAAAGTTTGTCTAATGGATAAAATATGTCTCTTCTCGTTTCCGACACAGTAAACACACTGAAAAAAAAGCTTGTAGGGTAGCAATACCTCCAATCCTGGAGGTATTGTAAATACGTATTAGCCTTTTTCAGGTGTCATGATGTCTTAAAGCACAGTTGCCTTTTTCAAGGCAAACAGACTCTGTTCAAGAGTCATTTAAATAACAATCGAAAGTCTAGTCTTCTATATCTGTCAGCTTAGATGCAGGCCAGTTTGAGCCAGTGGCTTTTGAAGTTATCCGAGTAGTACTCAATGTGTTTTATTGATGCCACCCCCTTCTCCGGCACACAAAGCCCATCTCAAGCCCGTAGTCTGTTGAAGCTGATCAGTCATGCAGACTGGTTCAACTAACAAGGCTTGATTTCCTACAAAAAGGCTTCGAACAAAGCGCCTTTAGCCCCCCATCATTTCCACGGCCCTGAGAGTTGTCTCAACTTTAATTATAGCTCTGATGGGCGTAGTGCTGGAGACATTGGGGCCCTCGTACCGGCCGGCCTCACGGACGCACCTTCTATGGGAACTCCGGTTAATTGCTGCGGCTGAACTCTGACGGAGGAAGAAGCAAAGGAGGGGGCTGCTGTTCCTAGACCTTCGAAATCCCTTTTGTAAAAGCTAATGTGGCAGAAAAGACCCTTGCAGCGGAGTCTCTCTCTGCCGATTTAATCCCTGTGTGTGGAGTGAGCTCCTCAATAAAGGGCTCAGTGGCCCGGTGCTTCCGAGGATTTCCTAATTGCCCATTCTGCAGACAGATTAAAATGGCCTCGGCCAGCACCTACTAGCACTTAGAAAGGGAGACTGGGAGGAATCAAACCAGGATGAGCCTGACACTCTTCTGAGGGCGTCAAACGCGTCCATTCTCTGGGCGCAAACTCTCAGGTTTGTAGCTGAAGTTTCGGATCTCCAGATGTCACCTAGAGGTTACCGAAAGATCAACTGTTTTCGGGTTCCAAGGACCTCTCACCTTTCCAGTCCTCTGGACGTTTAGATCACTCAGCGCACCATGAGTCACCACTCGACTCTTGGTCTCCCTCCAGGCAGGCAGTTCAGTGCCTTGAAATTTCCCCCCACATCCAGGGGAGGCCCCAAATGCTCTTTCTTTTTAGACCATCAAATGCAGACCCACCGAGATCACATCTTGAAAAGTCCTTAGGGTTAGGCGTGGTTATGAACCATGCTAATGACCCATGAAATTCCCTCTTTCCTCGACCCAAGCAGAAGCAGCAGCATAAGGCAGTGGCTTTTGAAAAACACTAAGTGCTCCGCTGCCTAGTGAGCAAACGGTTACTTTGACCACTGGCTACAGGTTTCGAAAAAAAAAAAAAAAAAAAGAGTCCTGTGACCGTTAACTGAGGTAAAAAGACATTTCCGCAGAGCGCTTTGTAATGGAGTGTATTATACTTCGTGTGCGGGAGGTTTTTTCATGCTAGCTGTCGTGAGTTGATCTGGATAGCATGCGGGAATGGCAAATGTCATATTCCTTGTGTGTCCGAATGGGAGGCTCTCTAATGGAGAGGAACCAGTTAATCCTGCTGAACGTGATGCCTTGACATGCAGACCCGCTGAAGACCAACAGCCAGACATGTGGAACAGATGAAGGACAAAGAGATGAGCTAATGATGCAGTGAGGAAGCAGAAAACATAGCAGGAGAGATGCCATCAACGCACACTGCTCTTCCAAAATCTAGTTACTGTAGCATTTTAAGGCATTTTGACGGGCTCTCAGACAGAATTGTATGTATTCTTCACCAGAATGCATTGCATGAGCTCAGTAAAATTAATCTATGATTTCTTCTTTAGCTGGATAAATTATAATATTCAATCATTCGATATTGAAAAGAAAAAAAAGTTTTAAATAGTACCTACTCTATATAAAACATTCTGTATAGACTACCATTCAAAAGTTTGGGTCAGTACAAATTTGTTTGGGGAAAGAAATCAATACTTAATACTTAATATAGCAAGCATGCATTACCTTGGTCAAACTTCAAAGTAAAGACACTGTTAATATTAAAGGGATAGTTCACTAAAAGATGAAAATTCTGTCATTATTACTCATTGTAAAACCTTATTACATTTCTGGATCTTGCTCTTGGTAGTAGCCTTGCAATCTATGATAGATCTTAATCTGGTCCGAATACGAACAAAGGTCTTTTGGGTATGGAATGACAAGAGGGTGAGTTATTAATGACAGAATTTTTATTTTTGGCATGCATTTTTTCTGCATGCAAAATTTTAAATGAATAGTACATCTGTCCTTATCTAACACTGACTTCATGTTATTAAAAAAAAACAGTAATAATTTGATAAAAGCTTGAATTTGCAAAAAATCCATTTTCTAAATGTTTTCTTTTTTTACCAGATAGCATTTTAATAT
>JAUCNO010000044.1:5777657-5789645 GCA_032353835.1 Enteromius viviparus
CCTATTTATCCATATGGTAGAGTACTACAAATCAGCCACAAAGAGGTCACACATTTTTATGTAGCCTTATACAGCAAGGCAACTCACTAGGTTTAGACATAGAGCTATCAGTGTTGACAATATTCTTACACACACACACACACACAATGAAACAGCACATCTGCGTGACCCAAAAATAAGACATTAGGAACTGACAGCAATATAGACAGATTATGTGTCTCACTGATGTGTTTGGTTAAGTTTTTTCTTCCACCGGAGGGTTAATGGTGATGGAATAAGAGGTTAATGACACTGAATCTCCTGTGATTGTTGCCATTGTCACTGAACTCCAAACATCTGGAAGAAAAAGGATAGAAATGGATCGTTCATTTGACCTTGTGACTGCCCTCAGCGTTGAGGAGAATTCTCCATCATAATTAACTATCTGGGTCAAACTACAGATGAGAAAAGGTTACGATCAGAAGTTTCCCTGCAAGTTTAATGAATACTGAATGAAACAAGCCCAACGTTTTCCTGTATCCCTTATTACATGAAATTATACATTTTCAATAAAATAAAATAATAAATCTAATATAATACGCACATAAAACAATACACCTATATTATGAACACACAATAACATGTGCATTTCTTCAGACAATGAAAGCAGAGTTAATACTTAAGAGTGAGAACAAAACAGCAATGCATTATTTGAAAATCCAAAATATTAATTACAGAATTTAAAAATGATTTTTAATTACTAATAATGCGACTCAGTATTTTATAGAAGATATATCAGTTTACACAGGCATTTAGATACTGAGGGGAAAAAAATTATACACACTTAAATAAAAAAAGTACGAAGTATTAATAAAAAGAAATTAATGAAAAGCGAAGTAACAGAATAATATTAAAATTTCTGGGAAAATGTGGCGATTCATTTTATAAAGCACTAATATATATTTTCTGTCATTCTTATCCAGCTTAAAATCAATTAAATTTCATATATATTTATCAATATATATTCTACCTCCTGTCTTTTTGCATCAGATTCTACATTTAATATTGCTATTGCAATACGTGCTGGCACTATTGCATAATATCAACCCATTACTGCTACACAACGACAATCATGCATCCATAAAATCAATATCAATACAGTAATTAAGCATCCAGGCTTGATATTTAAAACGGTTGGAAAATTCACAAAGAGAATTGAGGTACAGCCTACCATAAAACCGGCTACTTTGATGAATTCCAGCTTGCCCTGTTAAGAGCCCTTTACCTGTCAGACAAATGATTTAGAGACACAGTCTGCAAGATCAGGGATGTTTAAAGTACTAAAACCTGAACATTTCCCACATGGCATTTGGAAAAATATCATATAAAAAAATTGTAACGCGGCGCTGTAGTTAAACTCTTCAAAAAACATGTAGTCAAAGAGACAAGCCGAAAAAAAAAAACAGTACTATCACAAATCAAATGCTACTTAATCATTAGCACAGTGATGAAAACAGTGTAACCACAATTCATAATTACATACGATTTGTGACAACGGTTGATCAGAACAAATCACTATGACATATTTTAATAATCAACAAAAAAAAAAATTATGCAATATTTATCCAATGCTCTGATGAGATTTTGGCTTGTGCTACATGTTTCATGAATGAGCTTCATTCGAGAAAATTACACAATAATTAATTTCCAACAATAATCTTTCTTTATCAGCAGACATGCAGTTTCTTTCCTCCCCCTTGAGACGTGGCTGGGGAGCCGAGGAATTCTGTAGGAACCTCAAAGCCCTCTGGAGGAGTTTGGCTTTTCAAGACAAAATCCTTGGATTAAAAACACATCCCTCTTGGGATTTTCTCTGTATTTGGCCTTGAACAGACCAAAGTCCTGCAAGCCGTCATCAAGCCTTGTCACAAAGAACATGATGCATGTGATACTCATAACCAGAACATCATGTGAACAGAGAATGTCGCTGAGAATCCTGTTTATTCACTAAGACGCATCCAAAAACACCAACGGGAAACATTTCCAATCCTAAAAGCACTAAACGCTTCAAAAAACACATTCTGTAGAATGAAAAACGAATATAATATCGTTCAACATGTGTTGAAGCCGAAGCATGAAATAATCATCCCCAAAAACTATTTACGTCCAAAAAATAACTGTTTTCAGACAAGTTACCTATGTTTCCGATTGGCAAAAATAACAGACAGCCCCGCCCCCGAGCTAACACCATTGGTTGCGCCGCTGTTGCTAAGGCAGGCTGGTCAAAACTCGCAAACAGAGTTTGTTTTGATAGCGCCTCAGAGACAGTGTTTCAACTCATGAATGTCTAACTTGTAGTTAGCATATTAAAACAGGATGCTACAAAGTATTTAATCTTCAAAATACAAACACTGAACGTGTGGCCAAATGTTTGTCGACAACAATAATGTGCGGGGTGTCAATCGCACCTTTGTTTTGGACCACAATTGGATGCTTGAATGGCGCAGTTGAAGAGAGTCTATAGGCCTAATCCTGTTAGCATAGCACCTGAGTTGAAATGGCTAATCCTGTTTAAACTCACAACACAGCCCAGGTAATCTTCCTGTGTCCTGATCAGCAGCTGGCTCGTTCGTGGCGCTAAAGGTGAGACATCAATCCGTGATCACACCTGCGCCGGGATTAGTCATCTTACGGTGAAATAACGTACTGTATATGGCGTGGAAATGTGCCAGGTAAGTCCTTCTCTAGCTTCTGTAGGTGGTTGTCAATGGGTTTTTATGTGATCCTTCTTTTCTGTATCTGTACTGAACATACTGACCCACTGAAGCAGAATCCACTTTTTAGTTCCAGTGGTGTATAAAAAAATTCTATGACTAAAACACAACTGTCCTCACACTGCCCACATCCCAGCGCGCGCTAGAACACAGCCCTTAAAACATTTAATTTACAAATATTAATTGCACGTTTTCCGGAAAGATTGTCTTTTTTTTTTTACAAAAAATAAAAAACAGGTTCCTATGCATTCAAGCACAAGGACCAAAAGTACGCAAACTTGCAAGAATGATTTTTTTTGCTTTGCCTGTCACAGTAACCTACACTTGGAGGCAGCATTTTTGAGGCCGTTTCGGGCATACACGCCTGCACACAGCTCAATCATCATACCCATCATGCACCGTGAACAGTCAGTACCGCACACTCTCTCGCTCTCTCTCTCTCTCTGTTTTTCTGTGTCACTTTGCCTTTCACAAATAAGCGGAGAAAACGAACTGATCCTCACTGTAACAAACATACAGGTGTAAGAAACATCAGGGATTTTTTCACTTTGGGAGGGAAAGTTTATTTTATTTTCACAGCATAGCGTATAGTATTTGGCAGATGTCGAATGGGGCATAAAACGTGGTTGCTTCTGCGGAACATGTCGCATTTTCTAAATTTGGATCTGTAGATGTTGCAAGTCATATAATACTTTGTGCGCTGTGCTTTTTTCGTGCTGTGAAAAAAATAATAATCATGATAAATTTTACTACAGCTGTTTTTACTACAATGTTCGTTTTAACCTAAAAGACTTTAAGGTGAATGCTTACAAAGAAAAGAACTTGCAAAAATTAAGCCCACTGTTTTAACTTGTAAATGCTAAATAAGCTTGTATAACAATGCTAACTTTTTACGTAGAATTGTCATGAAATATTGATTCTTTCTGCAGATGTCTACTACGGTCTTTCTCGCAGTACCCTGTCATCAGAGGACTTCTAAAATGGCATGTTTTTTTCAGTCGGAGGCGTGATTGGCTTTGCTCTCCGGTGAAAAAGGGGTTCAGAAAACCGACCTGCTGGTCCAGTCCCGCTCCTGACCCTGGCTAAAAAACTGTTTGTCACTAAAAGCAAATTCTGATTCTGCTTCTTCAGTAGCAAGAACTACCGTACCTTCTCTGTTCTAACGCGCTATGCATCATTTTGAAAATTATTGTTTATCTGAGCTGCCTTTCTATTCAAATGCATGACCTCGAATTCAGACTCACTCCTGTAATGAAATCAATCGATCTTGAATTTCGAACCTGATTAAACCTGATTTGTGTTCAGTAATATCATAACATCTCCATAAATCTAAATGTATTTACTCAACAACACATTATTGAACATACAGTAAGTGTGGGCAGCCGCCTACATTTGACATTAAACAATATGCAGTGTTAATGTATGTTTAGTTATAATATCAGTGCTAACTGAGTGATATTTTTCCTTCTTCTATTTCCTCATAAGTTTGCACGGAAAACAAAAAAAGGCTAAAAACATACCTCGAAAACATAACCCTGAACACACACACACACACACAAATGATTAAAAAAATTGTTTTGTTTGCTAAATATTTGATTTTGCATGGCCATACAGTTTATTTAAAGTACATCTTAAATTATATAAATTATTTTATAGCCAAAATATGAATGCAAAATGCTGAGCAAAGTATAGTTACAGTGCGTCTAAGCCAGCAGATGCCAGCTGAGTTTGCAGTGCACCGACAGCATGCATGAGGTGACACAGCCATGCATTTAAAAACTGTCCCACTAACCCTGGCAGTGGGCATGCAGCAGGTATTCAGGGTAAGGGTCGGCCTTTTTCCCTGATGGATTGTTCCCAAACCTTACCAACGCCTTCCACATAACAGGGATTTTCTCTGGTTCTTCAAGAATGACAGGTTTGACGTATCTGCAATTCAAGAGAGAAAGCTCCCAGATGACAAAGGAGGCAATGTTCCACTTCTCACACGCTCTCCTATTCTTTTCTTTTAGAAATGTTGAGTTATTTGAAGGTCAAGGCCTACTGAGATGTGTGAGCAGCTCCTCCCTCTAGCTTGAAGACAGAACCATGTGTTCAGTGGCTTTACACCCACGTTGGTGAAAAGAGACATTTGCAAAGTGAAAACAGGTGAATCAACTGAACACATCAGCACTAATTCGGCTACAGGGAGATGGCGTCACACGCGAAACAGTCTAAATAAAATGTACTTAGAATCTAATAAAAGTCACACAGATGACTGCAGGATCGGCAATCACATTATCCTATTATTTTCATTTATGTGTTTGTTTACAGAATGTTTTAATCTAGTTGAGTCGCAGGTCCGGTTTTGCCAAAATGTATGTGGTAATACAATTTACAACTTTCTAATGTTTATCATTTAGTTAAAGATTTGAGTCATCTTTTTTCCCTGCAGAGAAAAAATAAACAGTCAAATAAAATATTTTTTAAGAATTCATTTGCAAGCCGACATATCTTACACTTACTGTATATAAAACAAATAAGCGAAATATGTAAAATAACTTTAATAAACCATTAAACGGCTTTTCATAAGTGATAATAAACACATGCAGCCCACACAAACTAAAACAATTAATTTTGCTTTTAAACATATTTTTTTAAACAACATACGTGTTTTAAAAAATGCTTTTGGTAATGATTACTGCAGTAATATTATTTATAAGTGTGGCTTTAATTTATATTCAGCATTAAAACTCCATAATACATTTAAAAAACAATTTTAAGCGCACAAAATATTTCAAAAGTCTTCTCGTCGGCACTGCTCAATCCATACTGTGTACATCTGACACCTTATGCCCTCAAAAACATTTTAAAACTTCAAATGATCTCATCTCTCAGAGCAATTATGAAATATGATATCAAGAGCATGTTGATTTAAAGTCTATTTTCAACTTGAAAATCTGAACTCAATAGCAAAAAAAAAACAGCAGCATACTACATCTATAAAGCTCTTAAATGGTCCTCTGAATAGTCCACATTACATTCAGAGTGTAATTCTAACCTCCGAAACTTGTTTTGTTATATATTAAGGGCCAATAATATCTTATAAGCAAAATTAATTGTTTGAAATTCCCAATTCGGCACTTTTTATTTGCTCTTTTTTTCTCAGAGAATGCAGAATACTGTTAAGTATTTCCCATAATTCTCTTTCTGCTACTATATAATGCTTATAGCACATGACTTTCATTTTCAGTTATAGTACCAATGATTAAAGTCAGGCATTTTAAGCATTATAAAATATAAACCTCCTGTACAAATGGGCTTTGTACAAACCATTTCGCAAATTAGGATTGAGGCATTAAATGACCCTCCATTTCTTAGCAGAGAGCTGAGTGTATTTCCAAATAAAACTCACTCGAGGAGAGAAATGAGGAGTTTGAGGATGGACATAATGAGCCCGACTTTATGTGGGTCAACAAAACTAAACTACAGTTCCAGACAAATTAAAACAGCGCATTTGTTAATGAGCAAATAAAAAAAAATGCGATGTCTGGTGGCTTAAAAATAACTTTGAGAAATGCGATTTAAACAAAATAATCATGCAAAAAAATCATGCGTGCAGTAATTATTCAGAGATAGTCTTTTTTTCATGAAAAAGCAATAAAATAAATTGAATAAAAATAAAGCTAATTTTGTACACAATACATAAAGAGAAAGTGGTTTGGTGATAAAGAGAGCGTCTCACGTCACTTAAAAACACACAATCCCATTCGAGGGAGGGCTTCCTGGCACTCTGTGCCTCATAAATACTGTAGACTAAATGAGAAAGGCCTTGGTCCTGAGAGAGAGGAGCGTCCCGAGCTAACTTGACCGAGAACTCAATGGCACCTGGATGAAAGCAAAACAAGGAGACTCTACACAAACACCCAGGCTTTAGATTTGGTATTTAAACCAAAGCCAATGTGCAACGCTGCTAAGAAATCCTCCATTTTCTTGTGCATCAGGGGAAAGATCCACCCGTGAACGAGCACCTGCCTCAAACCAAGTTTGAGCTCCCTGGATGCACGTGACTGCCAATGTGCTACGTGAATGTGGGTCAGGCATTAAAATGTATGAGTAATACAGAAGGCAGGGCGACGTTGTGATTGGGGCTGTTGCTGGGTATAAAAACAGACGAAAATAAACTGTCGCACAAAGAGGTGAGGACGCAGTGGTGATAAGGTGCCCTGTAAGGTCCTGGGAATGAATTCTGGTTTGTGTCCGTAGCAAGAAAGCGTGAAAACTAACTGTCATGACGCCTGTACCGAAAGCATTCCGGCTGCTGCTCGCTATAAAAGAGTTTGTACCGACAAAACGGAGTGATTCGAAACTTTCCGAAAGCAGATGAAAGAAATTCAAACAAAAGAATAAAAGCTAAACAAATCACTGTTTAAAAAATAACCTGGCGTAAACAAGTAAACTACTTACACGACTCTAGATACCTTTAAATATTTAGCTTTAAAACACAAACAAACATGCGTTAAAAAACACCAACCTTGAATTTAGTTTTTTGTTGTCTGTTTGTGCACAAAAGTGTTTGGATAGCATGTCACATCTGTGCAAATGTTCACGTGTAAGCCGTCATTTTGTTGCAGGGTGGGGGGCAGGACACTGCAGATAATGGCGGAGAGAGGGTTGTGTTACCCCTGCAATACAAATTTAGTTAAAAAAGCGTTTTTCCACCATTTAGTGACTAAAGCAGCGGGATGTTTTATTTGAACCTGCGGTACTGTACCTTTGATTAACAGTGGAAAGCAAATAAGAAGCTCATTTCATGGGACATATCTTTCCGGGTCATGTTTTTTAACGCAACTACATCAAGGATTACAAAATTTCTTTCATACAGGCCGAAACCGCGGCGTGACTTTAAACTTTAATTACATGTTAGAGCCTTTTGATGCAATATGGCGTTAGACCATTTGCATTATTCACTGCCGGCGAGGGCTCCGTTCCCTTTTCGGTGCATGTATTTAGGGGAAAAAAAGGTTTCATGAAATGTTCTGTCATTGATAATCATTAGCAGATGAATCTGAAGTCCAGCTGTAAACAGAATGGAAGCATTACAGCTATAACAACCGCTGACCTATAGACCTCAGTAACTGAATTTCTCCCTACAGTTCCCGACTGAAGTAGCCCGTAATCTCATAGAAACGCAGCGAGGCTGCGTGACTGCATGCACCCATCTTAAAAGACGCACTGTTGTTTTAGCAAGTGGACACAGCTGACCGCCATTCCCACTTTAATCTGATTTCCAAACTAACGAATTCACTGCACCCGGAGCGCTGTCAGTTTAAGTGCTTTCCCTCACTGTAGCAACTGCGTATTAATGGACGAGGGTCGTTGGGGGAAAAAAAACAATGATTATATTTATACACTTTAATGGATGAGTTAATTTGATTAAGCCGCCGAACAAAACGGCGATCTCATGCTAAAGTTGCAATAAGTCACGGGACGGATGGAGAATCGGTGGTTTGGAATGGTTTTCTCTCAGAGTGCTTTCCTACAAAGAGGCAAAATTGTTCCCTCGACCCTCAGGACGGCAGGTCACAGTCCTAGCAGAAGAAACACTCGGTCATGCATTGTGAAATTTGAGGTATTTCTGTGGATGAAAGTAGACTGTAAATTGCCACCCTGCAGCTGCCTGAAATGAATTATAAACACACATACGGAAGGAACGCTCAAACAAAGAAGTGGAAGCTGAACTCTTAGTGCTGCTTAAAACAGAAAAATCAATTAATGTCAGGCACAATAAACTAGGGACACAACTGTATAGGACTTGCCACAGAGAGATAAAATAGAGAAATAAAACAGATTAAAAAAATATATCGGCACGCTTTCAGATGCAAAACTATTATTTGAGCAAGCAAATTCGGTGTCTCAAAAAAGGCTTTATTATAACCATAATTTGTCACTAAAATAAAATATTCCATTACATTTAGTATTCGTATTTTTCGATACTAAACTAAATAATTATTGCAACGGTAGCTACATTATTTTATAAAAGTTTCAAAATGCGTGATAAACCAACAAATTAAGTTGAACTAAAACAATACAATAAAGAAAAAAAACTGTTCCTGCTAAGTTGTCATAGTATGGCTGCGTTAACCCCACACTCCATTTTTTGTCTTCAGCTTGCACCATATTCCAGAGGCAAGTGTGAGGGTTCACAAAATGGCGGACAAATCCGTAAACTGGGGCAGAATATGGTGCAATGCCACCTACAGGAGCTGAAGTTTGACACGAGCAGCCAAGGTCAAGCTTGAAGTCATTAATTTCAGGCATTCTAATCACAATAGAGGTTAATGACCCTAAGAGAATAAAATCCATTTGGATCCATACAGGCATATCTGTGTCTTGCCCTCATACAGAAGTCCTCTGACACCAGACATCCCTCATAACCTTGAGGAACCAATTACACTATGACAAAAAGCCAGCAAAATAAAACCATACAAAGAAAGTTTCCCTGCAAGTACAATTGTTTCTTATTATAGTGGATTAAAAAAACATCTCATGAGGATATCATAACAGGATGTGAAAAGAAAGCCGTTTAAAAACCTTTTTCAATAAAAAAAAAAAAAAAATTGCATATTTTTTTACCTGCACAGGGAAAATAATTGTTTTCTTTAATTAATTGATTAATTAATTGATTGATTGATTAATTTAAAATGTTACATTTATTTAAAATGTATTTATTTAAAATCATGATGACAGTAATAAATTAAAAATAATAAACTAATAAATAAAATAAACGTAATTAAAATCTACGCTACAGATAAGAGCGTCTGCTAAATGGCTTAAACTAATATAATGCAAGGATTTATTGAAACTATTCAAAGAAATTATCACTCTTAAGACCTGAACAGCTGTCCAAAAGTGCAATGATGGCCAACCCTACGTGAAAACTCACTTTTCACCCTGACTGCTACTTCTAAGCTACCAGCCTCCTCGTAAGACCTCACCGTAAAGCCACAAGGGTTAAATCGACACCTCCGGGCTCGAAACATACCGAGCAGAAATGTATTTCAGTGTATTTATTTATGCTCTGATTGGGGTCATTTAGCACGAGTCATTTCAGTCTCACACTCCTAATTGAGCCACGTAACAGACTCAAACCGTCGAGGCCTGATTCAAACCACACCAGACAGAACCGCTGGCTTTAATGGTGGCGTGCTGGAAAACCACAGATTACATTGAAGCCAGCGAACTCTAATTTCAGTTTCGCAGGGCTGCAAACAACCAAGCCCAATACACAGAGCTACAATGCACATCTGCTCTTGGTTTCTGACAAACCAAACTTGAAAGATTTTATACGTATATCTCATAGATCTACAGGCTGACCGGTAAAAATCGATAGCATGGGTTAAAACACTCTACAGCCTAATAATAGAGATGCCTTTTCCCTGAGCTCTCTCTCTCTCACACACACACACATACATACAGAGGGAAGACCCATCTCGGTTTAGCTGAACAAACATTTCACTGCCCTGACATAACACAGCAGACACAAACTTACAGGTGGAAAAATAAAGGAAAAAATAATCCAGACATGCCGTAATGACCATTTTAATTTTTTTGAGTTTATATATAGAATACGGGAACAGAAAACTTGTTTTTTTAACCTTTCTCCCTTCAAGAATTTAGCTTGTTTAATGGGGTGGAGGAGTATAATATGTTTTTTTTTTTTTTTTAAGTATGTATATATATATATATACATATATATACACAACTGTAATTTATTCAAGACTAAAACTGTTGAGTCTTTTTCTTAAAAAAAAAATAAAAAAAAACTTTTATACACTCAGTAACACCTTGTTTTATCTATTAAGGCCTTCTTGTTCCCCATTTATTGTTTTTCTCAAACCCTGTTCCATACAAACCATACAAAAAGCAACAATCCCCAGTACAAAGCTTCAAAAACTTCTTTACAGAACAACTGATGTGATCAAACATCTGTGGACTTCTCAGTAATTATTCATACTGGTTAAAACTGTGGCATGTAATGTATTAGTTTGACTGTGTGGTTACACAAAGCTCCATCCTCTGCCAGAAATGGCCTCTGAGAGTGCTCTGATGAGGGGTGCTGGGGTGTTCGGAAAGGGGCGCTTCATCTTAGACTATTTAAACCATATGGTGATATGAAAAGAAAAGTCTAGAGTACTGATCCTACCTCAGGAACATCCATGATGAAAGAATGGAAAACAAAATAACAGTGTCTTTAAAAGCTGACGAGATAAAAAAAAAGTATGCATTCATTAGCATAATTTTGGTGATTATCAACCCCGTGGACAACGGCACACATCGTAACGCAGCATACAGCCCCCAGTAACTCATAACAGTGTCAAACAGTAAGCGTGCAATAAACGAGGCCATAAAGTTACATTGTGCTCATACAGAGGCTGATTTTGTGAGAAGCCTTGTAAGTACTTTCAAATGGAACACACAAGTTGTTAAAACAGTGCCCAGATGAGGCCTTTTTAAAATCTTCATTGTTTCGTGTGTGAAATCACACACAAGAAACTCAAAGGGAAGCCTACAGACTGAGTTAAGTGACTTTACGTAACTTGTACCAGAACTGATCATAAAAAAATGTAAATAAAATATATGGAGATTTTTTTAATTGCATGCATTTGACTAACTTCAGAATTATGTTCATTTATAACAAAACATGTACTACAATAAAAATCTGAGCATGGCCTGATTAGCTTTTAAGTGGATTTCAGTTTAATAAATAATGTGTGATGGTAATGATAGTTCTAAATGTTTGGAGAAATGTTGAGTAAGCATAAAATGCACTGCTGTTAATTTAGCTTTTAAAATTTTCGGAAGATTTTTTTGTGTGCATGATAACTAAGAAACTTTTTAGAGGAAATTAATTTGTTTAATAAGATGGTAGTGACAGTATCTTTTGAATCTTTGACATGCATGACTAAACCTGAATTTGTAAGGTTCTTGGGGAAAAGTGAGAAGTAAATATTTAAATGTCGAGGTAGAAGACGAACCTAATGTACAAAATGTGTTGCAGATGCAACATTTAAAAGATTTTAAACTATTTAAAATTATGAAAATTGACTAAAGAGAGAATAATAATAACTAAAAAATAAATAAAATTTAATTTTAATTTTAAACTAGAAGGGTCACGAGTTTTCCTAATTGATGAATCACCTGTATGTTTATATAAATATATTTTGTTGGTAAGTTAAATATGGTTTTCTGTATT
>JAUCNO010000044.1:5789745-5819673 GCA_032353835.1 Enteromius viviparus
CTCTATTAATATATATATATATATATACATATATATATATATATATATATATATATATATTTATTTTTTTTTTTTTAATTAAAAAACTCCAACTAAAAAATGAAGCACAACTCTGCCTTGATCGTAGTTTGAAACTCCTGCTAGTCATGACTCTGCATCAGCAGGTAAAGCTCGACTCCCATGCAATCCCTGAAGCAGTGAGGTGTTTCTTACCTGGGATTCGTGCTGTTCCAGTACACAGCATACCGGTCTGAAATGATCTTACTGTCATCCGCACACACGGTGACCCAAAACAGGAGGACGACCATGAAAAGCGTCAACTCCATCTGATACGCAATATAGTTCTTGTCCATAATGTCAACGCAAACTGGGAGGAAATACAAGCTCAGTTAATAATAGCAGGTGCGCTTAAGAAGAACGATCACGTGTGGGTGAGTCTTATTCACACGCATCACATTCTTCTGCAAAGGAATAAAAGTAAAGTCAAAGCTCAGGGAAAGAACTTCTGGCGGAGGATCCATCCAGCATCTCGACCTCCATAGCTTGAGATGTTTCCATGACGATCGCGCGGCGTGTCAAACTACAATACCGCTCGTTTTTCGCTTCCATTCTTCCTTCCAGCGGCTTTCAAAAACTTTTCTCAGACTCGTAAAAAAGTGGCCCGATCGTTACCATCCATTCAGGCAAACGTGCGCGCACTAAAATCCTGCTGGTACTCCACACACACGCGCGAGCGCGGTCCGTGCGTCTCCTCTCTCTGAAGCCACCTGAAGCGAGTCGGTCTTCTTTATCAGCAGTCAGCGAGAGGGGGAAAGTAGCCTACTCTTCCGTGACTACAACGGCCGTGTGAAAGTTATCTCGGTTGCGGTCTCGTGGCGCTCTCACAGACGCGATGCTGAAGCCACACGCGCCGCATCACGCGCAAAGTTGATGCCGTGGCGTGTTAAATGTCGCTTTGTGCGCGTCAACAACTTGCTGCTCCTCACAGACCGACGACGCTCTCACAAGTGAGAAATGACATTTTCTGTCTTTCCTACCTAAAGGCGAGCGGTCCTGCCTCCACAGCGCACTGTCTGTCTCTCTCTCAGCACATGTCTCAGTCTCTTCGCTGTCTGTCCTCGACTGCGGGGCGGAGCTGCTCGGCGAGAGGGACCGCCTGGACCTACACACTCAAACTTTGGAGATATTGGCCATTAAACGAAATTAAACTTAATTACAGCTCCCATTAGCTAAAGAATGATAATTGCATTCTTTGCGTGGGTGTGTGACATGCTAAAATGCTGTAGTTGTAAACTGAGCACTGTAATGTAAAATTGTTTGTAAATTTACGGTAAAAAAATAAAAACACCAGCTCTTACCAGAACTTTTCCCTAAAAAGTAAGACGCCATATTACAAGCATTACGGTAAGGCGTCTGAATTTTACGCTATAAGTCATTCAGTTATAACATTACATTTATTTATAGGCTACTATAAAAAGAAAAATTCATAATTGTAAAATTGTTTAAAATTTTAATTGTAAACTTAACCAATCTGAGCTATTAAAATCTAATACGGTTATGCAGGAAATTTTGACAATGCTAATTCTTAACAGTTTTGCTTAAATATAAAAATTGAATAATTTTACGGTAAAATGTGTTGCATTTTTAAATTTACATTCATTTTCTGATTAAATATTTTACAGTGTACCTTCCACCAAAATTATGGTGTGTGATGGTATTTTAGAATTTATTGCTTTTACATTTTTTGAAGTTACTTGCGCATTTTTACTTTTGTCTCTGAAAAAAAAGAAAAAAAAAGTCGCATTTTCAAAAGAAGCATTTTTTTACTCTGAAATTTATAGTAAATAGCAATTACAAAGAAATGGCAAGTAACACATTGAATTAAATTTTAAAAACCGAATGATTGATAGTTACTCCAATACTCTTTTATTTACTACTTCGGCTGGGAAATTACAGTGTATTATGATGTGAGAAGTTCTTTATCTTGACCAATAGGACAAGTTTCTGAAACAACATTTCTAACAAATAAACAAGTCTTTATCCTGGAACTAATAACTAAACCACACGTCAGAGGGAACATGAGGATAACAGTCCAAACCGAGTCTTTATTCTGGAACTAACCTCTAAACCAAACCTCAAAACTAGATCGGTTGATAGGAATGCAGGTCAAGGAAGAACAAGAGCATTGATCATGCCTGGTAAAATCACAGCAAGCGCTCTATCAAGCAGGCTAAATCATCAAATAAGAGGGGGATGGTGCTTGTTGCTGTGTTTAGTGTAAAACTGCTAGAGACGGATGTGCACATAAAGAATCGGAGAGAGAGAGAGAGAGAGAGGGAGTCACTCCACAATGTGTGATTCAGCACTGATTAATATTTAAGCAGTAGAGTAGGCTGCAGGCTCAACGGACACATAGCAAAGAAAAATACAAATGAAAGTTTAATTCTGCTTTTAAAGATGGTACGGAGATTAATGGTGCTCATGTATAAAAGATTTAGGGAGTTTTATGCATATATGTATGGAGCATGGAGTGCTTAATGACTTGTGGAGGGGATTGTGAAATGATTATACCTCAAACAGGATACAGATGCTATATGGTACAGGAGGAGACATAACAGGGAAGGTACATCACAATTATGCATGTCACAAAATATATAAATATTAACAGAGGAAAAAGTTGTGCTTGTTTATTATAAAATACAACAGTCTTTAAAAAGATTGATGTCACACGTTCGCTGATATTATGAACAGTATGTGCCTTTCTGAATGAGATTGAGAAACTTTAGTTTATTCAGTTTGATTTATTAATTTTTTTAGCAATAAAGTCATAATGAAAACGAACGAGAAGGAATTCAGTGATTAATCGTTAATTAATATTTTAAATTCAAATTTAAAAAAAATCTAATTATAGTTTTTGAAAGATGTCTTTGAGGCTGCATTTATTTGATTAAAAAATACAGAAAATCTTGTAATACTGTAAAATATTAATAGTTTATTACAACTTTCAAGAACTGTTTTTTATTTAAATATGTAGTTTAATATATTTTATTACGGTTTGAAAAAGCTACATTACATTACAAGTTTTAATATTATCAGCATTGAAAAGTGGTTGCAATGTGCGAGACAAAAACATGTAGTTACATCATACATGTTTTACTGTCATTGAGCAATGTAAACCATCACTGCTGAATAAAAGTATTAATGTCTAAAAAAAGAAAGAAGAGAAACTGACCTGAAGAAAGAGAACTTACTGACCAAGGGTATAGTGTAATAAATACATATGTGACTCTGGACCACAAAACCAGTCATATAAGGCTCAATCTTTTATACATCATCTGAAAAGCTGAATAAATAAGCTTTCAACTGACCTATGTTTTTTTTTTAGGATAAGACCGAGATACAGCTATTTGAAAATCTGGAATCTGTGGGTGCAAACTAATTAAATATTGAGAAAATCACCTTTAAAGTTTTGATATATTTATGGTAAAAAATTTACAAAAGGTCGAACATGATCTTTTAATGTCATAATTTTTTTGACATAAAAGCAAAATCTATTATTTTGACCCATGCAATGTATTGTTGGCTATTGCTACAAATAAACCAGTGCTACTTATGAATGGTTTTGTTCTACAGAGTCACATATATACAGAGAAAAGATATGATTCACACTACTTTTACTGTATTGTGCTGGGATCGTATTGGCCTGATGTGAAGTGCTTGCCAGCAGAGGGCAGTGTGACTTGCTGGAGTTGACCCTTATGGCTGGATACCCTTGGCTTTGTTTCATTCTGACATTCTCTTATCTTCGTCCTTCACTGCTACGTAAAATCCATCAGCAGTCATATTCATACACTAAAAGCCCTACTAGAAACTCTGAGAGGAAATGTTACCGCTGCTGCTAATAAACTGTTCACAAACAAATTACTCTCCCTCGTGGAAATCTTTTGACAAGTCGGGACAATGTTTGAAAAATATATCTGTCAGCGTAATAGGTCACTTTCTTAAAAGCAGTCAGTTGGAAATGTATATTGGCCTGAAGAGAGATGTGGCTAACAGAGACAAGAGGCCACATCTGTTTTTTCTTTCCTGAAAGATCTGCTGCACACGCCAGCAACCGCTGTGTGTGCGTGTAAAACTATACTTGAGGGAACAAGCATACCTTTCTAATAAAGGTTCAAACGGAGCTGTACGTTTGCCGGACGGCAGCTAAAGCTTGACTTGAGCACTTTGTAAACTGAGATACGCAAAATACCAACACTTTCTCACAGGAGGCGTTACTGCTCACTTCAGTCTTGCTGTTATTTATTTATTTTTTACATTCCTGTAATGAAGTGTCTCAGGACTGTAAATGTTTGTTTAGAAATATTTTTTATTAATACTCAGAAATATGTTCTAATTCAGCTCAGGCACTTTCAATAACTGATATTATGTTATTATACCAACCTATTAAAGGACTGAAATCTGTTTTATACTTTTGAAATATAATGATAACCACCAAATGCAGATGAGTGGTGATGAGAAAGTCACATGATGAAGCCCACACTGTGAAAAAAAAAAAAAATCCATAAAATTTACGGTAAAAATTAAATTGGCCAGAATAAAACTGTGAAAAATAAAGTAACAGTATTTTTTGTTTTACGGTTATGTTACATTTACAGTTAAATACCGTAATTTCTAATAATAAAATGTAATACTATACTGATATAATGTTAATATACCAACCTATTAAAGTTGTGAAATCTATTTTATACTTTTGAAATACGCTGAAACCTACTAAATCCAGGTGGTGATGAGAAAGTCATATGATGAAGCAAAGCTCATCATAAGAAGTTTTTAAATAGTAACATATTTAGAAGGTGCTCAGTGTCATTCACACAAGCACTAAACATCATCATGGTAAGAATTATTAAACTGAAATGTGCAATAAATATGAATTTAGCAACATTACATGTAACATACAACCCTAATAAACATAACTGATACAAAAAAAAAAAAAAAACAGTTATTTCAAAGAAAAATTTAAACAAAATTTAAAATGCAATGCAGGGAATTCTGGGAATGTCAGTTTACTGTTTTTCCGTGTGAACATAGCTTTGAAATATGAACATGTAAAGAAGGTGCTCAATGTCATTCACACAAACACTAAACACCATCATGGTGACCCAAACTGAAATATGCAATAAACTCCTGTAAATTTTACAGGAATTTACCATTAAAATCATATAATCATATTTTTCCATTTAAACAGCTTTGCATCACAGGAAAAAAATTATGTTATATTAAATATGAATTAACTAGGCTAATTAACTGTTTTCCATTTAAATATTAAAATACATTTCAATAGAAAATGGTTAGTTTTATTTAAATAAATTGTAATTACATTTCAAACAGCTGTTTGTGTGCGTGTGTGCACCTGGTATTTATTACCTTATGGGGACCAATTGTCCCCACAAAGATAGGAATACCAGTAAATTTTGACCTTGTGAGGACATTTCTTATGTCCCCATGAAGAAACAAGCTTATAAATCACACGGAGTTAAGTTTTTTGAAAATCCAAAAATGCACAGAGTTTCCTGTAAGGGGTGGGTTTAGGTGTAGGGTCAGTGTAGGACAATACCACATACAGTTTGTACGGTATAAAAACCATTATCACTATGGAATGTCCCCATAAAACATGTAAACCCAACATGTGTGTGTGTTTGTGCGAAATAAAACAATCAATAAGTAAACTGAAAGATGCACAATGCATAATAATAATGATGCACTTTATTTTGTATGTAAAGATCAGTGTACTAATCTGCTATAGAATTCGTAATGGCAGACACTGCATTTTATCAAGCCCTCAACACACTTTCAACACGCTCAACTTAAAAACAACATCTTGCACTCGTTTTTAAGACCTGCACATTTCAAAGGTCTGTGTAACCACAGAAACCGTGGGCCTCTTTTTCCTTGTAAGAGTAAATGTCCCCGACTCAGAACATGGCTGAATTTGAAATGTCTCTGCAGCTGGAGTCAGGCCTCCTCTGATGCAGCTTGTGAAGGTCATCAAGTCCCATATGAAACCCCCCTGTAAACTTTAAATGCCTGCTGGCACAGAAGTGCTGCAGATACGGATTCCATGACCGGCCAGCACACTGAAATTAATATCCTAGGGTTTATCTCACTTTAGCCCTTTAAAAGCTGAGACCTTCGCAAAAAGATCCTTTTAAAAACACGTGAAGTCATTGAGACTAATTGGAGAATGAAACACACATGAAAGTGCGCTGCACTGAGTTTAAGGCAGCGCTTTTAGAAAAGTCTGCGCATCGACAGATGTTATATAAAATTACTGAATCATACACTCTAACACACCCACACACGAAAGCTCAGATGATGCAGACAAATATCAGAACATTAAGACCATCTCCAGTGGATTATGAGCAATTTATAATAGCGAAGGTCATTTCAGTTCCTCACTTTAACATGCAGAGTAAATATGCAGTGTACACTGTGACTTCTTCACCACGTAAAAAAAGAAGAAGTTTGAAACCAATCCCATCTGTTCGACTTCCATTTAGCATAATGAAAGGATTCACGGCATCTTATTAGGTTTCATTAATTATCTGATCCTGGGTAAAACGTGAACCTGAATCTAACTCTCAGCCTCCAGTGAGTTTAGACCATCTCTGCTGATGCTGTGCGCCCCCTTTTGAATTTTTGCGGTACTGCACGATCACATCATAAGCCAAGCAGGTTTAGAATGCCTGGAGAAAGCTATCCGTTTGCAATCCCATTCGTCTCAAAGTTGCTCGGCGAATACAAGAACCCCACTGGCAAAACATCTACTATAATGTAAATGAAATTTGTGATTTATAATATGTCACTTTCA
The DNA here is from genome assembly GCA_032353835.1 of Enteromius viviparus. Classification (NCBI taxonomy): domain Eukaryota; kingdom Metazoa; phylum Chordata; class Actinopteri; order Cypriniformes; family Cyprinidae; genus Enteromius; species Enteromius viviparus. Next base: position 5,796,617 of record JAUCNO010000044.1, read on the forward strand.
AAAAAAAAAAAAACATCATTGCCTCCTGCAGGTGTCACCAAGGGAACATATAAGGTCTGAATTATCTCTTTTCAAATTGGCCGTGTTTGAAATTTTTTTTTATTTAGCGGTTGGAAGGCATAAAGATGCATCAGAAAGTAGTGTTAGCAATATAACAGAAGAACTATAATAAATTAGATTATTTAGAAAAACAACTTTTCCATCAAATTGTATAATTTAATTTCTACTCGTAAATAAATAAATAAACGCATCAATGAAATGAAAAAAAAAACACATCTGTGGTTGCCAGAGTGATTAAAGTGAAACATACAGAGAAAGCTTAGTTTAAATAATTGTTGACAGATAACCAGTTATGAAATTTTATAAAATACTGGCAGCTACTGAAACACAGGTTGTAAAGAGAAAGCTTGTTAAACATAAGCTTAAGTAGCTAAATAAGTAGCTTAAGTTAAGCATAATGTTATAAGAAATGCAAAACACCATCATTACATCAGATGTGACACATGCAGTTCAGGTAATCCAAATTTATGGGTTTTTGTAACTTTAAAATTACTTTTTAACTATCTAAAAGGTTTTAATTTTAAAATTACAGCTAATGTTATATCAGTTATATTTAAATCCTTGTTAAAGGTATTTCTGGCTGGCTGTGATTAAGAGTGTGACCAACAAAAGTTTTTGTTTTTTTACACACAATTTGTTTATCATGAAACATTTAGAGACAACATACCCGTTTAGAAAGACAACATTTAATGTTACTGGTAATCTTCATAGTCCAATTAAAAAATATATATATTTATAGGTTTTCTGATGGGTGGTCTTGTCCCATTTTTTAAAGGGGTCATATGATGCGATTGCAAGATTTCCTCTCTCTTCAGAGTCTTACAAGCTGATGCATAGATAAGATCCCTAAAGTTGCAAAGACAGGTCTTAAAACTAAAGAGATATTCTTTATAGAAGTAATGACTTGTCCACACCCCCTAAAACAGCTTGTTTAAACAAGGCCCCATTTTTCTACATCATTTAGATGTGTGTTTTGAGCTAAAACACATAAAGTTAACATTTCCACTAAACACTTGTGGCATTCAGCCAATCACAGTGCACTGGAAAGCTGGCCAAACAGAGCACGCCTTGTACACATCAACCCGTTTCTGGAGAAGGGGCTTAGAGGAGTAAGTAATGATGTACAATATGTGGAAAATAATGTGAAGCTGGAGCACTAACAATTTACGCCGACATAGATGCATTTGGATGAATCAGGATTGGCATTTTCTCTTCAAAATGAAAGTTACGTTAATCCTCTGCATCTTCAGCAGCTCATGACGACTGCTATATTCATTATTACATCCAACAGTGCTTAATCAGAGATATCTATTGTGGGAGGAGCCTGTGCACGACTACGTCATTCAGAAAGGAATCTCAGAACAACCTGATTTAAGAGAGAGGATTTTTTTGTACACACACTTCCAACTCAAATTTATGTCCAAACAACCTGGAAAGGTGTCAGTTGCAAATCGTCACAAAGTAAAGAAAATCAAAAGGCGACACCTCACCTTCACAGCAGCGTGTTTTTTTTACTTTCACTGCTCAAAGTTGAGGAGCTCAATGGCAAATCGAGAGTTAATTTGACACATTCCTGTGCGGCAGAGATTCAAGGAAAAGATGAGTCAGTCCTCCACATACACATCATGAACAGACAAATCTAATTACCGGCTGATTCTAGCGGCTTGAACAGATTACATTAGCCCTCCTCATATGAGCGTGAGCGGAGGGTAAGCGTGGGCCGGCCGGCACTGGCCTCGCTATTAGATTACGCAGCACTGTGTGGCGGTACGGCACTCTGTCACCATCAGCCAGGAGAAGAGCTACTGGCAAATCATTTGAAGGTCATCAGAAGGCCTTAAGCCATCACAGCTGGGGTCCCGAAGGGTCAGAGTGGTTATTTTGATCCCTCTGGCACTTTCAGTTATTGAATGAGAGACGGTTATGGTCATACAGGATGTTTCACGTGAACTTCGGTGGCTAAAGAAGATCCATGCTGTGGAATTATATGAAAGAGGCCGATGTGCTGATGGACATATACTGGAAAAATGAGATACTAAACACACTGCCAAACACAGCATTACCGGCACATGTGTGTCCTAATGGACCAAAGTGTGCGTTGATGATTTGGGGCAGATGGAAAAAACACTCTTAATATGACACACTGCTCTTTTTTTTACAAAACTGGAACTGTGTAAATGCATTTTCAGGAGCAGAAGTTCACTCAAAAGCTTTGTTGGGATCTTTTGGATGTTTGCAAATAATGTAATAATTTAACTGTTGAAAAAGTTAAATCAAGCATCAGGATCAGGACGGAAATGAACAGCCACCGCATTATTTATAGCCATGTATTCATGATTCAAGGGAAAAAAATCTATCTTTGAAAACCCAAATTGCTTCACCAAAGACTTAATGCCTATTGTGGCTTATACCAGTCGATTTAGGTTTTTGTTCACTAGTGACAAGTTTTGATACTGCCGCAGTTTTGTAATAATATAAAAACATACAAAAACATGAATGAATAAAACCTGAATGGACAGAAGAAAATGTGTTAATTCCAAAAAAAAATCTACATTTTATCTTGTTGGGATGATATTTATAATTCAGCAAATGATCAACTAGCACATTTTTATTTTTAAAATCATAACTCATCATTTTTATTTATTGAGAACTGCACATTCTTTTCCTCAAGAGAACATCTGGCAACCAAATCGTATGTGCAGTAATTTATTTAGAAGCATATGGAACTAAACACACAAATAGTGACAATCAACACCATTACTGTTAACAACAGCATAAATAAAGCATGCAATCAAAAAAACTATCTCTCTATAACAGTAGCCAATTCATTAATATTAGGAATGTAATTTTGACTGTAAAGTGCAATAATTGCTAAAATTAAGATGCAAATTCATTTTTAAAACTAAATAAATATTAACATAATTTTCTAGCAAATTAATTCATGTAATTTCTTTTCAATTTTAAGTGGATTCTACATAATTTCTTAGTATATGTGATTTAAAAAACCTCTAATGTTGGATAAAATGTAAATCCTTTTTTTTCTAAAGTGCAGGTTGTTTGCATAAACACCAAAATAACACAACTAAAAAATTAAGCAAAGGTGTTTTCTAAAACCCTAACAAAACACAGCGGATTCAGGATCCGCCGTTCTAAGCTACAGGCCAAACTGAGCAAGCTTTTATCCAGCAAAATGGGACCATTAATGTAAATGGAGACCCATCAAGGTCTGTAACAGAAACCCTGAACAGAACTGCATCTTTCTGTGCTATCTGAGCAATAATAGCGTGAGATACAAATGTAGCATAATGGAAATAGCCGCTCCGCTCCAGGAGAGATCCATTTGGGACAGTCTATAAGAGATGCACTGCTGAGTTCTGACTGGCATAATCATACCATAAATAGAGCACTTAATAACACACATGTGTGGACACAGATTAAGTCTATCAGTGGACTAAAGACCACTGACAATGTTAGTCAGCCCAGTGATTCCAGTTTTAAACTGTGCCCTGGATACATGCAAAATATTCCAGTTGCAAATGCGCACATGCCTGGCAACAAAGAAAGCTTGTGAGACCATGATGATTTGGTGAAAAAAAAAACACACACACACATACACAAAAACAACAAATACATGTTCAGGAATACAGTAACCACTAATCATATATTTAGACAAATGAAAAAAATGTATTCAAACTTTCTGAAAATTGCCTTTCAAGATGGGGATGTGTTTGTTTCTTCATCGGAACAGATTTAGAGAAATGTATTACACTATTTCCTCACCAGTGGATCCTCTGCCGTGAATGGGTGCCGTCAGAATCAGAGTCCAAACAGCTGATAAAAATCTAATCATCAAAATTCACACTCCTGGCCTTAATTTAACAGATTTTGAAGTAAAAAAGAAATGTGTTTGTATTCATTATTCATTATTAAGGCATTTTAATACATCACTTCTGCTCAGTAAACCATAAAAGTCTTGTTTTGACTCCAAACATGTATTTTGCTCTGGACTTTTTTCACACTGCTGATGTGCGCATATTTCTCTCCTGATTCAAATGTGACTTTTTGGTAACGCTTTATTTTAAGGTGTCATAGATACTTAGTTGTAGCTGTTGTACTTAATTTAAATAAAATGTACTTATCATGTAACTAAGTTATGGAACAGCCTGCAATTACAGTTTGTAATTATGTAGATGTAACAGACAACTACGGTTACTGTTACAACTACTGTTACTGCTTACAATTACAAGTACAAAAGTAGCTTATGTCTATGTAATATTCTGTCATTTTAATGTAAAGTAAAGGTATTACATGTGTTATATACTAATGGGTTAAGTAAGCTGAAGGGGCTTATTTCGCGATAACTACCGGCTGCCTGTATATTATCCCGCTTATTACACGGCTACTTGCCACCTAAGAAAAAAAACTGAACATGAATATGAATTTGAAACATTTTATTGGTGTATTAAATTGTTTTAAATTAACATTTTCATCCTTCCGCGAAACGATATAGTACCACGTGACTAACATTCAACGGTAAGGTATATAATGTATATATACCGTAAAGTATATAACAACGGATGTATTTTAGTTATTTATTGCACCTCATGTTGTCTAGTGTTTGTCACAAGATGGCGCCAAACGGAAATCTTTGTTGGCGCGGAGGGATTTAAATACACAAGTAGTCCCGGCTATGCGTTATTACTTTGGAGCGATTATATTTCGAAAAGAACGAACCTGCAAATGTCTCAACTGACCAATCAGAATCAAGCATTCCAGAGAGCCGTGTAATAAATCAAACTAAGGTGCAGCTAAGTATAGATACACATGAAGCACACATAAGTAGACAGCAGACGTGAGAGAAAAGTACTTATTAAGTTTGAAAGATGGATATTTATCATACAAAAACTACAGGAGGATTCACTACAGGAGGACCTTATTCACCCCCAGAGCCGTGTGAGGAACATTTTATTATGAATACAGCATGTTATTTCATGTCTTCTGAAGTGTAACGCTATTACCCATTTAAAACCATTCAAAGGTTTGGAGGGGTCTGGACAATTTTTACTATAACTCAGATTGGATTTGTCTGAAAGAAAAAAAGTCACATACACCTAGGATGCTCCAAAGGTGAATAAAAGACAGGATAATTTTCATCTTTGGGTGAACTATCCCTTTAAGTAGCCTATGTGTACTTGAATTTATAATTGCATTGTATAAAGTCTGCAACACATATGTTTACAGACTTTAAATCTTTAAATCTACATTAGCAGGTTCAGTCCATGTCAATTGCTACTTCACAACCCATTTTACTTCCATAATGTGACATATTTCCAAGTGAAGTAGGGGGTTTGAATGTAAATTGGATCACTTCTGATTTCAGATTGCTGCCACTGACAACACGATTGAGGGTCATGAAACTTCATAATGACACAGGGAACCTAGTCTTATAAGGTTATTTTTAGATTTGAAAATGAGCAGTAAAAAAAGAAGAAGAGGCTGACTGTAGGCAACCTGATGAAAGTCAAATCTGAACCAATGAAGAAAACCTGAACCTTCAGTAAAGCCCAAGGAAAACACAAAGATTTCTACACAACACAAGCAGCTTAGTATGACCAGAGACGCTCCAAAGGGGAGGAGATAGACCTATAAGAACTTTAAAAAAATATTAAATAAACGGTAACCTTCCGTATGGTGCAGTAGGAATGGAATCAGCATTCACGTTTATGCAACGTAGGAGACGGAAGCGTGCAGATCCATGTGCAGTACTTTATTCAGGGTCAACAGGCAGGGTCAAGGCCGAGGTACACAGGCAGGTTTCAGGGCAGACAGCAAGCAATCAAAATCCAGATAACTATTCCAAAGAAACAACAGGAAAAATAATCACAAGAAGGAACGCTCGGAATTGATAGCCAGGGCAAATCAAGACTTTGCAGTGAATGAGTTTTAGAGCTTGTCTTTTATACTGGAGGGAAGGGGGGTGGTGATGAGGTAATGATGGTGTGTGTGTGTGAATGAAGTGCAGGTGTGGCATGTGATCTGACTGGAGTGCCCTCTGGTGGACACAACAAGGGACTCCAGCTAAATATCATGACATAGCCCCTCCCCAAAACAGGAGTTGCACATTGAGGCATGGCGGGGCAGGCAGAGCAGAGAGCCCCAGTGGTCCAGACGATGGTGACGAGAGGGAGATGGCAGAGAGGCCCACCAGGGCAAAGCTGGTGGCATAGATGCCCCCCGGGGCAGAGAAGGTGGCAGAGACAGGACTTACGCCCACCAGGACAAAACGGGTGGCTAGGACGCCCTCCAGGGCGGGACTGGAGTGGAGAGCAAAGAGAAGTTAGCTATGGTCTCTGTAGCCGAGACAGTACCTGCTTCAAGTTTGTAGAAGGGCCAGTGTGGAGCAGGCGACAGAGTCGCTATCCAGGGCGGAACAGGCAGCAGAGATGCCCTCCAGGGCGGAACAGGCGATACTGGAACGGAGAGCACAGAGAGATTCACTACGACCTATGCGGCTGGGACAGTACATACTAGGGCTGCACGATTTGGGAAAAATGTCACATTGCGATTATTGAGGTCAAATTTGCAATTTGCAACTGCAATACGATAAACAAGTGGTATGACTCAACTTGCTTGTTTTGAAGGAAAATGCACACACAGATTACTAATAATGCTGTATTTCTCAACTGAGATACAGTATACAGTGCAATCTAGCAACAACTATACATTAACAATGTTTTCAAATTAAAACTAAATGTACTAAATTAAATAACAGTAACATCTTTACATTACTGAATTAAATTACATTAACTTTAAAATACAATTTAAAAGTACAGATAAATAAAACAAATACTTATTTTTATATTTTTACATGTTGTCCCAAACCATTTAACCTCTGAATCCTGGACTCCGCTTCGTCCCTCCGACCCGTCGGCTACACTGCGCCCCCTAGCTCCTTCCTCTACGCTGTGGTCCGTCTGTCCTCCAACTCCACTGGGCTCCATCGTCCCTCCGGCTCCATTTTGGTCTGTCGTCGACCATCTCTGGACCTCCTCTGGACTCCACTCCTCTGGCTGCGCCTCGTCACTCCATCCTGCCGGCGCTGTCAGGCTCCTCCATCCCTCCAACTCCGCCTCAGTCCACTGTCGCTCCGGCTCCGCAGCGGCCCTCCGGATCCACGTCTTTGCGTCAGTCGCCGGCACCCCCCGGCTCTTCGTCTGTGCTTCGGGCTCCTCTGGATATCAACGCCAGGGCTGGGTTCCGGGTCCTGTCCGATTCCCCCTTCTCCAGGACCTATCTCCTCCCTCCATCTACACCACCTTGGACCCTTTTCCCAGTCCTCCTCCTGGCTGCCCGTATGCCTCCTGAACCTCCTCCTAACTTGGACTCATGTCTCCTGTTTTGTCTACGCTGCGAGGACGCAGCTTCCGGGAGGGGGGCGATATGTCACGCCCCTGCATTGTGTTTGTTGTGTTTCCCCATGTGCTCTTGTGACTTAGTTTCTGTCTGTATTGATTACGTCTAGGTGTATCACGTTTATTAGTGTGATTGTCTGTATTATTTAAGTTACGTTCAGTCAAGTCCCTGTGTCCGGTCATTGATGTTGTAATGTGCTGTGTGGATTCCCTGCTTGTATCTGTCTTCGTACCCTTGGATTATTAAAAGGATTTAGATCTAAGTACTTTGTACTCATGTTCTTGCTCCAACACAGGAAAACCGTGACACAGACATAATTTTTCCTGACAAGCTCTGCTACGTCTTCATATACACATATTGAAAACTTGAAGTTTATTGTGTAAACTATAATAAGGCAGTCTCATAACAAAGTATGCTGGAAATTACATAAATCAAAGCACAGTGTTCGGAGAATAACGCTGAAAAATACGACAGGAAGATGCTTGTCTATAGCCTCCTGCAGTACAAGCTGCGTGCAGCAAACGCTGGCAGTATGAAAGCACAATCGGCGCGCACTGCTCCTGCTCTGCATACGCGCCGCTTCCGCTCTGTTTATGCGTGGATGTCTAATTGCATTTTTCCATTGACTTAACATGTAAATCACTCACGCTTAGCGTTTCATTCGCGTCTGGTGTGAATGCTAGAATGTCTTGTTACGTCCACAAATGCATTTGTTTATTTAATATAATTGCAACATTTGCTGTAATGTAATCTTATAGGCTGACATTGTGATTGCGACATGATTAATCGTGCAGCACTAGTACATACTGCAAGTTCATAGGCAGGCCAAGGTGGAACAGGTGGGAAAGAGACCCTCCAGGGCAGAGCAAATGACTCAGAAACGCTCCAGGGTGGAGTCGGCAGGACAGACACCCTTCAGAGCATAGCAGAAGGCCAAGGCTGAGCCGCAGAGCACCAGGGCAGAGTGGGTGGAACCTCGACCCTCCATGGCGGAGCGAGAGCTCACCAGGGTGGTGCCAGTGGAACGGGAGCCCACCAGGGCAAAGCAGGTGTGACTGTAAGAGAGATTAATAATGGCCTCTTCGGTCGGGACAGAGCAGGCTGCGAGGTCATAGGTGGTCTCTGTGTTTAAAACAGGGCAGGTCTAGAGTTCAAAGTAGGCCTTCATGGCCAGAACAGGGCAGGACGGGATCTCCATCTCTTTCGGCCGTGACTGGGCAGAACGAGAGTTTAATGGCCTCCATGGCCATGACAGGGCAAGATGCAGACTCAGTAATAGCTTCCATAGCTGTGACAGGGCAGGACGAGAGGATAATAGTAGCTCTGAATAGTAGGCTGAAATAAGGCAGGGCAAGGATTTGAAGAAGGCCTCCATAAAGTTTTCTGTAAGGTAGGAGACGGAAGCATGCCGATCCATGTGCAGTACTTTATTCAGAGTCAACAGGCAGGGTCAAACACCGGCAAACAGAGCAATAGAGACAAGTCAGAATCAGGTTTCTGGGCAGGCAGCAAACCAACAAAAAATCCAAAGAACCAGTCCAAGGTAACAACAGGTAAAAAGAGAGCATTATATAGTGGAGGGAAGGGGTGTGGTGATGAGGATCAGGTGCTGGTGTGTGTGTGTGTGTGTAAAGGAAGTGTAGGTGTGGCATGTAATCAGTACCAGGAATGAGGCATGATGGGGGATGGAGTATGTGAGCCAGACACAGATCTGACTGGAGTGCCCTCTGGTGGACACAATGAGGGACTCCAGCTAAATATCATGACAGTTTAGCTCTATGGACTCTTGGATGCTTTACTTATACATTACATTTTGTTTTTAGATGAACTCATCCCTAGGGATCATTAGACATTGGCCCTAGGGATCATTAGAAATCACATAAATGCCTTAAATGGACACTTAAACATTATTTAAGCTAAATGTATTTTACATTAGCATTCATTAAACTGATCTAATATGCTTATAATTAAAAAAAAAAATTAAAAAAGTTTTTTTTTATAAATAAACACTTTTCTTTCAAACTTTCCATTCATCAGAGAATCTGTAAAAAGTAGTTTACACACACACACACACACACACACAGAATTTAAGCAGCAAAAACTCTTTTCACTATTCATAATATTGAGAAATAAGCAAATCAGCATATTCGAATGATTTATGAAAGATCATGTGACACCTAAGACTGTAGTAATAATGGCAAAAAAACATGTCTGCTATCACCAGAATAAATTATATTTTAAAACGCATAGAAACAGAACGTTATTTAAATGTGTTATAATATTACTGTTTTAACTTTATTTATGATCAAATGCAACCTTTGTGAGCCTTCTTTCAGACTTTTTTTCAAATAAAAAACAATGAAAAATGTTTACAGACCACAAACGATAGTGTTCCATTACATTTGTTGATGATTTTTTGTTAATATATTCATGAAGTTTAAAGATTCCTGTCTTTCCCCATTTAAATACTATATTTGAGCTGTTCAGTTGAAAGAAAATAGCTGCTTAAATGTGCAACAGAGCTGGTTGTAAATCCAACTTAAAAGGATATGTCTTGGATATGAATGGCATTATCTCAAGGAAGGTACGTAACCAAACTATCGCATCTATTTTTAGCATTTTTTAAATAATACATATTCCATTATTATAGTCATTACTTGACGTGGCATATTTTATTAAACGTAATTTATCATTTATTTGGCCCTGCTCTTTATTAAAACGATTGTCCTCGCTTGTCTGCTACCGCTGTGGCAATCCAAATGTAGTGTTATTTGTCATGCCAATAAAGCTCAGTGAATTGAAACTGAAACCGAGAGAAAGGAACAAAGAGAAAGAGAGAGAAGAAAGAGAGTGAGCTAGAGAGCTGACCATGTTTTATTCATTGTAGCACCAAGTGAAATTTGGACTCCAGGTGCACCTATTTTAGTCGTCTCTAGACACCTCACTTCCCAGGGCTCTGAGTGTTTCCATTTGTTCAGCTTGAGCAGTTCAGTTCATCAGGACTTACACTCGTTTTTTTCCCCTCGCGATTTCAAGATTCGCCTTTCACTGCCTGCAATAAATAGTTTTATACTTGGAAGTTGTAAACTTGCGCTTGAGTGTTTTTTGGCAGCTATCTGCAGTGTGGTCAGCCTTCATAGTTTAAACTAAAGAAGGCCATATCATTTATCAACATTTCAGACTGTAATTTATGAATTTCAACCGCTATTTTAAGGCTGAACGGCCATTTATACGAAGCAAGACATTTTCAGTAGCACTTCATTAAAGTAAAACAAACCTTATAGCCTCATGACTTTTCGGAAGAAAATAAATGAACTCGATTTGTTGTAATTAGCATTATAATTAGCCTTTTAACATCTCTGACTGAGACCAGATCTGTCTATCCTGCAGTCCAGTCGTTCCAGGCCTCTAATTAGATTATGCAGTATAGTAGAGGAGCAATAAGACAGCGTTCTGTCATAGATCAGTATGAGACTATTAGGTGACTCATTTAATAAGCACTTTTGTTAATTATGCTAATAGCCTAGAAATGCCCAGCAGGAATAATGGATAGATAAATGTTTATTACCACCAGTTAACGGCATAATAGAGGACCAAATCAATTATACACATCGTTGTGTTTGAATTGGGCAGGTGTAAAGGCAGCTGAATACCTGCAGATTGACTTCTGATTCTTCGATGTGGTGGAGTTTACAAAACAGTTGATCACATGTAATTAAGCAGCGATTGGGTGCCGTCAAAATAAGAGTCCGAACAGCTGATAAAAACACCCACAATATTCCACAAGTTATCCATATTACTCCAGTCCGTCACCCATTCACTGCAGAGGATCCATTAGTGAGCATGTGATTTCACAATAAATGTCTTTAAATCTGTTTACAAGAAAGAAAAAAAAACTCTGCATATTGGATTGCAAATTTAAAGTTTTGGGTTCAATTATTCCTTCAATTAATAAAATGGGGGTGGCACAAATTTGAGAAACATAAATATGGTGTTATATCTATATATATATATTATATCCTGATGGGGTTTTTTTTATAGGCTAACAACGGCCTGTAATCTTCATGAGGTATCTTGCCTGAATGTGAGGATTGGGTCACATGCTGTTCCTCCTGGTGCTCTGATGTCTGTGTGCCGTCTGTTCTTCTGTCCTCACTCGTCTGATAATGACTCACAAACACGCCTACAACCAAAACCCAAGATACATTGATACCCAAGATCATGTTTTTCAGCAGGAGAACACATGAAAAGAGGAATATATTTTTCCTTGACTGATGTAGAAAGACAGAGAGGAGAAAGAATACACAAAATGGACAAATATGTCAAAAAGTGATGTTACGGTGCAAGAAAACTATGCTAGTTTATAGCCTCCCACCTCAGCTTGCACTTTTTAAAAAGTTAGCCTGACAGATCTTGAGAAGATCTGTATGGAGGAGTGGCCCACAATCCCTCCTGTAGTGTGTGCAAACCTGCTGAAGAACTACAGGAACTGTTTGACCTCTGTAATTGTTAACAAAAGCTTATTTACCAAATATTAATTTGTTTTGATTCAAGTGATCAAATATTTATTAGACACAGTAATTCCCAAATTAATTGTTTAAAAATCATACAATGTGATTTTCCATATTTTTCTTTTTAGATTCTGACTCTATGCTGAAAATTGTAGACCCCTCCATGATTTCTAAGAAAATCACAGGGTGATCAAATACTTATTGACCTCACTGTATATATATATATATATATATATATATATATGTAACGTTTACCCGAGTGGAGCAATGGAGGACGCAGTAGTCAAAAGGATTATATAAAACAAAAAGACTTTTAATATAAGAGAAACAAAAACGTGGAACAGTATCCATAAACTTGTAATATTGCAAACATGAACTAAGACACAGGTAACGTAAAGGGTTGAAGGACAAGGGTAAACTGAAAGAGACATGCCTTAAATACAACCACTAATTGAAAAGACACAGCTGACAAGAATAACTAATTAACATAACTGGGTCAAGACACACACATGGGGAGAGACAGAAAGCACATGACAGAAAACATAGAACCAAAATACAATAAACACAGAGTAAAACAAACTCAGGATGTTACAATATATATGCACACATTTTATTTCACCTTGTCTCTGAGGCAATATTTCTTATTTTGATTAAATTTAACTTGATGTAAAATAATAAAAAAATCTAAAACTGGAATACAAATTAAATAAAAAAAAATCCTTATAGGCATGTTCAAAATCTAAAAATATATATCACATAGCTTAAAAAAACTATCATCTCGATACTACAAATAACTATAAAACTCTAATTATATATAAAAGATTATGTAGCTTCAGAAATTAACATCCAACCCAGTATGAATCATCGTTTTAAAACCATTAAAAATATATCTGATATATCAGATGTAGATATATTTACATTTTTGCTATGTCACACTATAGGACAGTCCAATTTTTATTTGTAAACTAACCAAATATATAACTAATAAGACATGACTAATTTTCTTAATGTCAAAATAAACACCCATCATGGTAGTTTTGAAAAATATTATGAATATAAAAAAAAATATTTGCAAAATCATGTACATATATGTGATTTCAGTCATTTCAGTAGTCTAATAAAAGCTGTAAATAAAGTCACCCAAAGAGAGCAGCCATGTTGGATCACACAATCAGCTGAATATTTTCCAATTTATTTGTTGACTATCAACTTCTGAAGTTAATTATTTTGGATGGTGAGATCTGATTAGGTATGAAAGAGACAGAGAGAGAGAATCAGACTTTTAGACCCAATAAATGCAAAGAGTGGATTTTTTGGTGAAAAAGAAACAGTTTGGGCTGCTTTTTACTCACCGGGGACAAAGAGGTAAAAGAAGGGTGATGACATCATCAGTTTGGTGGTGCAGACGTTGAAGTGCCAGTAGGGAGGGGTTCAAACACAGCTTGATTAGTCCCAGATGCAGAGCTGGCCAAAGACCACCTGATTAGAACCAGCAACCCGCTGGCATGCACAATAAGAACTAATCAGAGGAGTTTAAGGAGCCTAAAAGAGAACACATGAGCACATGTGGGTCAGAATCAGTATGTGAGCTGTACAACATCACTGTAGCTGAGATTATGAGTCCTGTAGACCGAGAGAGACGCTGATGAAACACTGACCCCTGAGTCACTGGGCGGCTTCTGAATATGAGTCACAACAGGACCTCGAATCAAAACATTAGAGGATGCATTTTACACATTTAACACTGCATTTTTAACTAATTAGATAAATGCAGAGAAGTGCACCAGAATCTTACTTCAGAGTTAATTTTTTTTGTGTTTTGATCCACTTCAAGTTTTGACTACCGGGTGTATTTGTGTGTGTGTGTGTGTGTGTGTGTGTGTATATACTGTACTATGCAAAGGTCTTAGACCACTAGTATTTTCACCAACACCAACAAAAAAAGGTTTTAAGTCGGTTCTTTCTATCTTTTTTGGTAGCGAAATATCAGTTTACATTTCCATTTTACTTTTGTCATTAATTGTAATAATGCAGTGAGATTATTGTCTGCACAAGGAGTCTGACAACAGCCAGTGCTCCACACAGAGAACAAACTGAGACAGACTAAATCCAGAAGAACTGTGGCAACGTCTCCAAGATGCTTCAGAAAACCTACCTGTTTTACCAAAAACTATAATACAAAATATTTAATTGATTTAACTAATAGAAGTTAATTAATGTATGAAATGTAATAATGGCATTATTTTTGAAATTTTTGAAAGTGTCTAAAACTTTGAACAGTATACTGTAGCTTTGCAGGTAGGTTTTTTGAAGCATCTTGGAAACGTTGCCACAGTTTTAAGATTTAGTCCCCAGTATCATTTAAAACACACACACAGATTCATGGATGAATCATTTCAAACAGGAATCATGAATATTTCTGGTAATGCCCCATATTTGTCTAGCGTTTACAACTGCAGATGAATGTCTTGCATTATCCAAGCATCTGTTTTGTGTGATAGTTTGTGTGTGTTGGTGTGTGGGATGTATCTTTTTTCGAGAGGGTGTGTGTGATGCGTTCATGATGTGTGTTTCTGATGCATGTGTCTGTGATGTGTTGTTTCTAAGGGAGAGTGTTAAGGGCTGGGTTATGACAATGACCAGCAGTGAGAACTGAGTGCAGGTATGTGTACTTCAACAGAAGCCAGAACATTCAACTGTCAGAAAGAAAAAGAAAAAAGGAAAAAGAAAGAGTTTTTGGTAACATATATATATATTTATGTGTGTGTGTGTGTGTGTTTTAATATATTAAATAATAAATAAATATATATTAAAATCATAATTAAAATATTTTGTATAGGTAAAAATACTAATCAAATTTAAAAAGTATATGTTTTTTTCAGAAACTGTTAAATGTGCACTGCAAGCAATTTAAACTATCACATATTATTAACTATAGATGTGCATGTATTGTCTAATAAATGTAGTCTGGACTTATTCAGCTGAATCTGAATGGAGTCTTGATCAAAGTAAAAAGAGCCTGCAGTTGAGACTGTACATTCAATACAAAAGACAGTTTCCCTGAATGAGTAGGTGGAGATTTACTTGAGATCTTCACTGGTTACATCACAGCTTGTCTCTCGGGTGCTCGGTAAAACACTCTACGTGACAGAGATAGCTAGCTTGAGGAATCAGACACATTTATCAAGCCCAAGAAGACAGCAGCTCTATAGCCGATGGGAGCCGATGGGAGAGACGGCCTGCTCCCGGCCACAGCGGTAGCTGCCGTTGACAATTTTGTCACCTTGTGGAAGATGAATAGGTGAAAGGCTTTGAGGGATGAGGGGAGAAGAGACTGGGAACGTGTGAGTCCCAGTAGAGTTCTTGACAGTCCATAATCTGCTCTTCACTAGATCTGGCCGTCACCCTTCATCACATGGTGACTCCTGCCAAACTTTGTGTAAGAGTCTCTCCTTCTCTCTTTCCTTCCCCCGGCCCTCTTTGCCTTCATCAACACACGACTTTAAGAATGAAACGTAACATGAGGAACTTTGAGAAAGATATAACAACAAGAGGCTAGAGCTGTGGTCAAGTTCTCCTGGGAAGTCATTCAACATGATGTGTGTGCAAGTGATGTTGAATAAAATAAAAATGAGTTTGCAAAAAATCTCTCTCTCTTTTTCATTTCCACTCCAATATTACGGAGACCCTTAAAAGACATTGAGAAAAAAAAAATACAAGGTGGAAATACTCTTCTTTTTTTTCAAATCTTTTGCGCTCTCTTGAGCTCAGATAAACACTTTCTGTTTACTTTAAGCTTCCATTGTATTAGACAGCTCCGTAATGGAGCAGTTCTACATACTCTACAAGTTCTACTTGAAGCGGCGCTACAGCCAATGGTCGGTGTATAACTGCAAAGAACCGTGAGATTATTTGACCGCTAATGCTTCCATTTGCACGTTATGATCGCTATCGCTTTCGGTCGCAGCAGCACCACCTCTAATGATTTAGAACTGCATTACAGAGCTGTCTGTTAGGCGGACAGCATGCCTAACACGCTAAATTTATCATCATAAGGTCTTTAACCCCCATTTATTTTGTAAATGCATTAAGTTTTAAATTAGCTGTTTCTGACTTGGATGTAGGATCTTGAAAGCTTGCCTTTGCTGCCACTAAGAATCATGGGAACTGTAGTTTGGTCACACAAGCCTCTTCAGCGTCAGTTCAACTAAATAAGTGTTTTTTTCAGTCAAGCTTCACCATCATTCATCAACAACACGCAAAATGCATACAAACTAAATCAACATTCACCACTAAATTCTCGCTCAGAAACCTTGCAAATGACAGCGACAGACAAGAATGCAGGTGCTCAAAGAAAGACGTCAATCGTGGGAAACACAATAACCAGTTAGAGGTCACTCGAGGACCCATCAAGCATTAATTGGGTTGTACTTTATTGTGTTTTCGCAGGAAAACACCCTTCCGTCCAATCAAAGTGCTGAAAAGGTCCTTCAGGGTTTGAGTGTGATGGGAACGGCAGAGGCTCTCCAGAGGTCTAAGCAGGATGATGAGCAGAAAAACGCTGTCCTTTCTGCCCACTGTACACCTCACAAGTGCAACCAATTAGAGTAATTGAAAACGGGAGACATGTTCAATTAACAGTTTGTTCAGAGGAAGCAGAAATGGTGTTGAGTGGTTTGAAGCAGGTCGAAAGCAGGAAGAAAATTGGCAATTATTTACGTCTCACATGCCAGCGCCATTATCTGGCCATTCATTCTCAACAGGGTTTCCTGTAAATAAAAAATGGAATGGGCAAAAAGCAAGGCATGGCGTGTGGGCAGTGGAGGGCAAAACAGAACCGCTAAGAAAAAAAAGGTACTCGTGACGGGAAGCATTGAACCAGAACTTTTGCATAATACCCCTTTAGGCAAAAGCGGTGTGCTGACAGGGGCATCTGAACTGCGGACATGCCTAACTATCCAATGGAGCCATTAGCAAGGCCTGGTGCAGAGTTTTGCCTTCACGTGTCAAATCATGCATGCTACCTCATCTTTTCTTCACCAGACAACACATCAAAACCTTTCCCGTTCCATTCTCTCAACGCCGCACACAGCAATTTATATTGATCACTCTGACAGTGTGATCATTCGACGGTGTGCCAAGATTTGGGCGGCACTTACCGCTTCCAGGATATGGCAGGAGATGTGCCATAAGTAGTTTGCGCGGTGGGGGGAGAGCATCTCCACTACATTTGGCCATTTTTTAGCTGCGTGTTTTTGTGCGTATTATGGGGATAGAGCGAATTAGCATATAAACTATTCGCTCGCTTGGTGATTTCTGCTTTGGTGCAGTCAGCCAGAGCGTTTTGACCTTTAAAAACCTTACAAAGTCGATCTGAAAATGTCTACAGTTAATTTTTTCATTTGGGTGAGTTAATTCTTGCAGGCTCAATGCATACATAAACATGGCAGCGATTAGCAAACATTGATCTTCCGCTATTATACTCCAATTTTCGGACGTCTGGACCCTGCTTTAATAATCGTACAGATACAAATTGCAGCGTTGTATGCAACACGGTCCACTTAATGAAGACCCTAGGCACCACAGTAAACAAGCAAAGGGTCACAAGTATTGATGAGTGATGGAAAAACAAGTTTTAGAGTTTAGAATGCAGATATATGAGCCTCATGAGAGTTTGTTATAAAATAGGCACGGATTCAGATCGTAAATACCATGTGACTCACCGGAGATAAAGTCACCGGAAAATGACGTCCTGACAGGCATCATGGTGATTGACTGATGGCACCACAACAACCACTTAAGCCTTTTTTTATTTTAACGGTGAAAAATATGTCAAAAACAGTCACTGGCCAAACATCTACTGTAATAGAAAGGCTTTGTTAGAGTTTGTCAGCAAATTTGTTATAGTGATTCAACTACAAATTGTCTTTCTGCATAATCGTTTGAATTGTTGCAATATTGTTCTGCATGTTTTATTGGTTCTTAGGTGATAGTGTTGAAAAAGATACTATTTTTGTTGAAAGTCTATACACATCCTGAGAGCAATCACTAAGTTGAGTGGTCTATAAGTTTTTATATTGTCTGTGGAAGAGGTAAGACATGTTTGAGGGCTATGATAGGCTGTCAACTTTGTCTGTGAATGTATGTATTTGCATGCCCTGTTTGCACAGACATGATAATCAGCATGTTCCGTTAAGCTACAGGCCAATCAAGAAAGAAAAGCATGATTATTATAATAATTTGCACTTTTTACTGGTATGTTTTCTCACCAGTGAATGACAGCATTCCATACAACCCTTCACCAATGCCGCGGCTTGTTTATGTGTTTTGGAGGAGGCGTAGCTTTGGAGAGTGATTTGCTGGAAGAATGGGATCTTACTGATGCTTTTGAATGTTAGCATCACAGATATCCAGCTCTGCATTTCCCTAATCAATCTAATCACATCTCATCCAATCATACTCACAAGCTTTCCCCTTAAATAAGCCCACAATTCATCCCATCCCCCTCCACCCCTTTACCGACTTTCACGACTTCCTTCTCTGAGGGGCTAGCGGAGTTCGAGCCGGACGCCGAGCTCAGCCCTCGCTAGGGTTCAGACCACTAGGGAGTTCAGATTTATATTTAACATATAATTACAAATTTTTAACCATTTGATATTTCAGCATTCTTTTAAAAAACACCAAAACTATAAATAAAAATATTAATATTTATTCAATGTTAAATCAAAACATTTCATTTTGAAGCTACTTTTTCTAGTTCCTATTCAAAGCTTTTCTTGTGTAACACAATGACTAATTTCTCAGCCCAGACTGATATGTAATTAATTAATATGCACACTTATTTTTTTTCATTAGATTACAATTTTGAATCGCTTGACAGCCCTAGTATTATTATGTTAGATTGTAATTTCTGTAAGCAAACTCTGTTCCGTGTCAGAAGCATATTTATGTGTGCGTTCCGGTTGAGTGGATACCGTGAGTCTCATGATAGTTTTCCTAACTCTCTAGCTAGGTTTCCCAAGCACACACAAACATTTTCTGTCAGACTACCAAGTGCTAAGTGTTAGCTGTGATTGACCTTGATTTGACCTCAACGCTGTGGAGGTGGCAATTACTCAATACCTAATTCCGTGACAAATGTTTTAAAGATCTGGATTGAGATGAGATTTTGAGCGATCAGTTTGTTCTTATCTTCAGCAGCTAATGACATTCTGAAGATCATCATCATTTCCTCTGCAAAGCCTCGGTCTTCCCGAGAGGCAGCGTTAAATGAACCTCGCTCAGGCCAAATCAGCTTAACTTCCTCTCAGCATGATAACGATACCGTCTCTTGCCCCCGGGACGATTCTCTCGGTGGGTGAGTGATGACAAACGCCCCCATCTCCATCACCCACCACATCAGTCCCAATCTTCCAGATAAACGAGGGTAACTAGAACAACGACTTACATATATCCATAAAAATAACAGTTGATGAGGAAGCCATTTTCTTCATTCGGCTCCAGTGGCGGAGATGCTTTGAAAGCGTGGCTTGCCAAACTACAAGCCGCTCATAATTTAAAGTGGTTTAGTCTGGTTAGTCTTTAGTAAAAAGATAATTTTGGACAGTTGAGAATTGAACTTTCCAAACCTACATA
Source organism: Enteromius viviparus (assembly GCA_032353835.1). Classification (NCBI taxonomy): domain Eukaryota; kingdom Metazoa; phylum Chordata; class Actinopteri; order Cypriniformes; family Cyprinidae; genus Enteromius; species Enteromius viviparus. Next base: position 5,816,236 of record JAUCNO010000044.1, read on the forward strand.
GGCTCATTTAAAATGACTGTTTTGAACAAACTGAGTCACTAACATGAATCTGACCTTTCAAAGACTAAATATGAGATAGAGCTACAAGCACAAACAATGTGACATTTCAACAGATGTTGTTACTAGAATCATTGCTTTTAGTCACTTTTACTACTACCTGCTCACTTCTGTTTTACTCTTCTTCTTTATTTCTATCTCTCACTTACTCTCTCCCTCTCTCTGATTGATGGGATGTGAGCTGTGGTATAGGTTTGGACAAGCTTAAAGATGTCAGCACCAGCAACATTGCGGAAAAGCCATGAACACCTTCTCACTGCCTCTTCTGACAGCGTCAGCAAGAAGACAGACTGATGAGGAATGAGACCAGGAAGATGGATGCATGGGCAAGGAGAGCAGAACGATGGATGAATCGGAAAGGTATGAAGAAAGATGGATAGATGTCTCAACTGTCAAACACGTTACCAGTCATGTGTGAGGGGCATCAGTCTTAACTGAGTCCAAAACTCAAAATTAAATCAATCGCAGCAGAGCGTGAAGTGTCAATGCCCGATCGTTCAAAACTGCTTTGTTTTTTTAAACCGTAAGTTGGAGTTAAAGAGATAGTTCACCCAAAAATGACAAATCTGGCATCATTTACTCACCCTCCAAAGTTTCTTTTTTCTGTTGAGCACAAAGAATATTTTGAAGAATGCTGCTTAACCAGCAGCTGTTGGTCCCTGTTGACTGCCATAGTAGGAATATATATATATATATATATATATATATATATATAAATTTGTTTACCCAAGAATAAAAATTCTGTCATTAATTACTCACCCTCATGTCGTTCCAAACGGCCTTTCTTCATCTTCAGAACACAAATTAAGATATTTTTGATGATTCACAGATTCCAATGTGATTAGTATTACTTATAAACAAAACTTTTTAATTTTCATTCATTTTTATATTTAATGATAACACTGATTCCAATAATCTATGGAAAAATAAAGTAGACAATTAAATAAAATATTGATATAGCAACCTAGGAGCAATAAGATTTTCTCACAAGTTTATCCCTAATAATAAAAAAAATTTCCCTTCTTCTGTAGAATAATTTCCTGGCATCTCCCTCCATAATGTTTATTAAGAGGTCAAAAATAATGTTTAAAAGGACAACAAATTCTGGCAACTCTAGTTTAACAACAGATTGCTCAGCTGACAAAATTTTGGTGCACAAACAAATCCATAAAACATGAAAATTGGGTGCTCTAGGACCTTTGATGTGCCATTGTATAGTCTATCCCTCACAGCCTAGTTCTTATTTACATTAAATTACAACATTTGAAGGATATTGCAGAATAATATTGCAGGATTTTTCACACAAAGCAGCCTCTTCTTGGTCAGTGTGACAAATTTACAAAACCTACTTATACCCAATGCAAGGAATCAATTTTAATTGTACACATCAAGAGTGGGAGGTCCATAAATATCAGCTAATTTGATTATGTTTGAATATTCTGAATACGCTTTTCTTTATTTTACGCTAGTTTTCTGGATCTACTTTATTCTATTCAGACTACCTTTATGAACCCAAATATGATAGGAAGATGAAATCCAAGTGAAATTCTAAAAAAATTTTCGATGTGAGCTTCACGGATGACTGGCACACCTCTCGAGTGTTCATCTCCCACATACCTCCCACATGTCTCACAGTTCAACCTTTAGTCCTCATTTTTCGTGGGCTGGTCCTGCTTTGGTCTGGGTCGTGGGGCCAGCGCTTGTCCAGACCTAGAGGAAAGAGCGACAGTACAGCCAAAGGCAAATTCCAATAGTTTTCCAGCAGGGGCTTTGTATCCCCACTGAGAGTGTTGATGGCTCTGAAGCACAGCGAGGACAGGGGTGGGTATCGCTCATTGAAAACATACGGAGAGCCCACAGGAGAACAGAGCCTGATAAACACCCTATCTGTGCACAAATCAATTAGAAGAGGGCGTCTAAATGTCGGCACTGGGGTGCGTTCAAACACACACGCTCAAATATGCCCTACAAAGGCATTACAAGGAAAAATAGACGAATCTCTATCACTTTATTATATTTTCAAAACTCAGGCAGCAACAGTAGGCATAGCGCAAGGCCTCCACCAGCTTATATGAATAACTTAGAGACCACCGACGGCTGCTCCTGATAGCTGGAAAACTCATGATGGCTTTTGAGTGAGAACTCCAGGGCGGGAAGTGATCGCCGCATGCATCTTTGAACTGTTGTCTAACTGCTGGTGGCAGCACAGAGCTGCTGCAGGGCCGACGGCGAGCGGGGCAGAATTGCCTCAGCCTGGTGCCGCCATCAGATGCAGAGGAAGATGGAGATGTGCAGTTAAGAGCCTCGTTTAGGGAGGACGCAGATGCTCCACCTGCCTCCTATTGTGAATATGTGTAATGTTTGAGAGACACAGAAGCAGAGTGAATTTACACTTTGGGAAGCCACAAGTGATTTCGCACTTTAGGTTGTGACTAACTAAAAGTAGTGGTGCTATAATGTAACAGCGTTTTCCCAGATTAACTTTAACCTTCGGGTAAAGCAGCAGTTAATATGAGTCTCGTAAAAAAATATGTACCTCTGTGCACTTTTTGTGCAACACCATTTTTATGTACCGTACTGCTCGTTTCGCCGCAGTTTCAAAGAGAAATGTCCACTGAGGGGCGCTAAAACACAGGTTCAATACGTGACCCTGACACATGCCAAAAAACATTTATGCTCTATTTCATGTTGGAAATATGCACCAAATCCAACCTTAAGCTTACCTGATTGTGTTAAAAAATGCAAAACTGATAAAAAAACATTTGTTGATGCCATTTAAACTTCCTTTTACACCGATTTGAACTGTTTTGTTGGACCGGAGTTTCTTGCCTCTCAAGAACATCTCTGTACTCTGGAGCTACTCTGGATATGTGTGATGATAACCTTTAAAAGCATTAGTTTTCAAATTTCCCAGCATATTAATATTGTTTTAAAGTCATAACATAATATTCTTATGCATTAAATTATTCTTGCATTAAATAATTATTAAAGCTCCCATTTAAAAACAAAATCTATAGAAAAACATAGATTCAAAAAAAAAAAAATCAAATACATTTTGGTAAGAGAAAAGGATTTATTTTATGCAAAACCCTACACTTAACTAATATATATATATATATATATACACACACATACACACAATTATAAAAACACACGTCTGAAGTTTTTCTTTAAAACTGGCATTTCTTTCTGGCTACTTTATTTTGGTTTCTATGTAAGTCCTGGTACTTCCAAATGTGTTGAGGCTGGGCTTTTTCACATTTAAAAGTGAATGTACTTGATCTCTAGGATACCTATTGTAACCCCCTGATGGAGGGAACGGAGACGTATGTCGTATCGACAGACTGGGTCTTATACCTGAGAGCCCTGATTCGCTCAGTA
>JAUCNO010000044.1:5822481-5848007 GCA_032353835.1 Enteromius viviparus
TGTACAGTAGAAACACCATTACGCCTATGGAGAGTCCCCACGAAGATGGCAAACCAGACATGTGTGTGTGTGTGTGTAAGTGTGTGTGTGTGTGAGAGTACATACTGCGCAAGTGTGAGTGTGAGGGCACACAGACGAAAGGCCACACTGCAGGTGTGACCAGCAGAAATACTCAACATTTCTTTGGTACCGCTGTGCATGCTGGAACAAGGAATAAGGCAGTGTTTGTTTAATGATGAGAGGATATGTTGTTAAAAACCTTTCTTCTATGGAACACAAAGAACACACTTTTTGAAAATTTTAACTGTGTTCAATAAAAGTCGAGAACAACAACAAAACACACACACATAAACATTAAAGAACTTCTTTTGTGTTCCAAGAAGAAAAGAAATTAAGTCATTCAGGCTTGGAACAACATGAGGGTTGCAAATGACGACAGAATGTTCATAGAAACTATGGCAACCCAAAAAAGATTAATAATACTCTTAATTCAATTGAGCCTCTTAATACAAAGAGACTAAGAGTTACATGAAAACAAGAAACAAACAGAGGCTTGACTGAGGTTTGTCTTTGATTATGGCATTTTAGAATAATCCAAAATATAATTGTATTTGTTGATTAAAGCTTTTGAGTCATCTGATTTTCTCTCGTTTTAAAAAGCTTGGTATCTACTAAAAAATTAAAACTCAGAAATAAGTTCTAAACTTTCTTCCATTGTTTTGAAGTCAGTGTGTTTTTTAATGGGTTTTAGGTGAAATTCTTATAATAAGGTCAGTGGTTAACACAAGCTCAAGATATTTTCGTGATTCTATCAGACATCAGCAGTTTAACTGTAATTTTATGAAGCTATAGGAATACATTTTGCGCGCACAAAAAAAATGAAAATATTGACTTTTTCAACAATATCTTCCATTTTGTTTATGTTTTACCAGTTGTCTTGGACTTGGACACTGACACCTAGTGGCTTGGATGTAACTATATCATTTTCAAGTTCCTCTATTGCGGATTTTTGAAAATGACCTTTCATGCAATGTGTAACTCAACTCCAAGGGAATAAAAGCATCCTGCAAAGTTTTAAATCTGAAAGTCCACAGTGTTACTGTCTGTGTTACTGTGTTACCTTGAAAGTTACTGTCTCTCAAAAGAAATAGTCGACTAAGAATCATTCAAATCAATTGTTTTTATAAACAAATTCTAAGCCTTTTCATGTTGATATCATGATAGCATATTGCACTTTTTTTAGCGTTGGTCTGAATGAAAATACAAATTCATTCTTTGCAACTAGGTGCCACAATAGTGTTTTTTTCAGTAAGGCTGCATACAAAGCAGCACTGTGCTCACAAACACCTCTTTATAGGGCATTACGGACATGATGCAATGAAAATGAGGCCTATCACTGGAGATTAGCGTGAAGCAAAGAATGGGTTTGGAAAAATGTATTGGTAAATTGATCGTTTGTGGAGTCGTTGAGCAAATAAGGTAAAAATAAATGCAGTTTTTTTTATTATATCGCATGCATGTTAACCTATTTTTGACCATTATAGGGGCACTTTAAATAAATTTTCAAAACTACGCATTTAGAAAAATGACCGTTAGAGATTCTGTCCTGTCACAAATTCCCCAGCAACACTTCATTTGGCCTCTCAAACTTGCTTCATCTCTGAACATAAAAGTTTACGTTTTTATTGTAAACTCTGCATAAAAAGTGCAGCAAGCAATAATCTCTCGGCAAATAAGACTCAGTGGCCTATTTATACCTGTTATGACTCTGAAAAGATCTGCAAAAACAGCGGCAGATTTTCACACTGCCTTCTCCGAGCCCAAATGACTTTTTCATGAGCCTAATAGGAAATTATGGGTTATTATATTCTGCCGCTTGACACCCTGATTATAAAACAGCGCAACACAAAGAACTGCAGGAGAGTGGGAGAGGAAAAAATGAGCCGGGGAAGAATGTACCACTTTATTTTGAAAAGAATCACATTCTCTAATTCATTACTCTCCCAAGAAGCAATATACACCTCATTACACTAAAATGAACGGAAAAAATAATTTTCCCTCCTTACATTTGCTCATGACTGTGACCTAATCCTCAGGGCCTTGGGGTAACCTACTCTACTCCCCCAACATCCACACCCCCCGAAAAATCTCATCAGCCCTCATTTGCCTCTAATTCAGCTATCTGTTCAACTTTAACCATCCATCTGCCCCTCTCAGCCGACAGTGGAGGAGACTATAGCGAAATGTATACCATGTTTTACGAGATTTACAGCAACTACATTCATCACCAAGGAAGAAGTCCCGGGAGTTTCTTGGGTGTTCAGCCGTTAAGATAAAGACTGGAAACTAGAAAACAATTCTACGCCGGCCAGCTCTTAAGAGCCTCAATTCTCTCTTTTTAAAACATCGCAAAAGTGCCTTTTCCCCATAAAGCAAGAAGTAACAACAGTCTCTAAATTCCTGCAGGCCTTGTTGGAACAAATCATTACGTTAACATGTTAAAGCACAAGATATATGGCCATCTAGCTCCAAAACAAGACTTTATGGAACAGTTTCTTGGCACAGTTGTGAAATTCTCCACATTTACTAACGACACCAGCGAGAGATGACAAATTCATTGGGTCTCTGATGACTGATGGAGCACTTCTTTTAATATAGTGTGTTTTTGTTCTTTAGTTACCAAGGCTTTTGGATTTTAAAGTTGTGTTTTAGGATTCTTCTGGCACTGTTTTCAACCTCAAAGAAAGGATGTGGGAGATAAGTCGATTCTGTCAAAGCAATCTGTCACAAACAGAATGAATAATATTTGTCTTTTTATTTTCAAAACCTTTTTTGTATTATTTCAGCCAATTAAATAGATTTTTTGTGGGCATTTGATAAGCGTGGCTTTTATTTTTTGCTTTAATTATTAGTTTTTTAATTACTATTTTGGTTAATAAAGTTGAATCCGGTTGTGGGGAAATTCTGCTTTGAAATACTGTTCAGCTGGAATCTTTAACTAGGTTGTCATCTTTTTGAGCTTGTCTGGATTAGTTATTACAAAGATAAATCCAAGAGTTAAAATGAATTACAGCGCCTTATTACAAACCGGATATTTGACCACAAACATGGTATTTTAATGTCTCTACTATTGCTGAAGTCCTTTACAAAGAGAGTTTGTTCACTTTGCAGCCATATTTGCATAGGGGTGGGTTAGTGTGGTCAGTCGTAGAAATTAAACCTAGTAAAATATGTTTTAATCACTGTAAGATCGTTGTAAAAACTCTACACACTGCATTTAGACAAAACACGCGTTTTGATTGGTAATCACAGTCGTAGGTCATTTCATGATGGCAGACGGAATAGGACACTGTCATTATTTTTACGCCCCCCTAGAGGGCGCTTACCTTTAAAACGTAATAAGGTACTTGCACATCGGACCTATAGAGTCGTTTTTTCCTGAACTGAAGGAACCAGAGCCTCTAATGGCATTTGCAGTGGTTATTGGGTCTTTTATTTTGAAGGCGGGACATATTCAGCTATTGCACACTGCTATTTCTTGAAGAATGACTCATGCATCTTGAGACAAATAAAAAATGGTCCCTAAGGACTGCAGTATTAATTCACAATGGAACATTAATTTTATGAAACCTTAAACATTTGACTTGAATTTCTGGAGTCCTAACTAAAAAATAAACATTGGACACTTCATTCACCGCTGCAGTATTTAAAACATTTTTTGTCCCAAATTGTGTCCCAAATTAAAACATATTGTGTTAAACATATCATACTAAATCTACCATGTTGTTGCTATAATGTGTTGTGTCATGGTAATGACGTTGTGTCAGTCGTCACTTCACCGCCATTCACAAATACTCTCCTGAGGCATCATGGGATAGTAAAACGTCCATCAAATGCACAAAATCATGGCAGGTAGTTTATAATCTGGGTTCTTTTCACCTACAGTTGCATTCGGAAACTACTTTTTTGACGTATTGTTTTTTTACATACTATATAGTAGGGGAGTATGCAATTTCAGTATGTATAGTAATTATCAATATTATATAATAAAAAGACAATTGTAACAAACATTACAGTCTGTTTCCCACTATACTGCCTCACCTTTAGGGGTACACTCGACAGCTTTTGTTCCAGCATCCATGAGAAACAGCAAAAGTTCAATAGAGCCACAGAATAAAAGCAAATCTTCCATCACCTGCTTGAATTGTACTGCTGAGTGTAGTTCTGCTTTCTCTGAAGTGTCCGTCAACCTTATATTGAACATGGTCCAATAGATGTGAGTGTAGAGTGAAAGAGTGTGTGTGTGTGTGCGCGTGCGCGTTTGAGGGGTGTTTAGTGAAGGATTATGCAAATGAAATTTGGGAGAAAAAAATTCCTGTCCAAAAATGACTCGGGCGTAACGCTTGCTCAGGCAGGGTGCTTGACTAGCGTGTGTGACCGAGCCGCCAATGCCCACGCTTTCCCACAATCCAGCTTTGTTCACTGGGACGTCACTGTGAGGGTCTGTGGAGAGGAGCAAGAGCAAGAAAAAGAGCATGGTAGATAACTATGAAAAGATACTGGTCCATCAGATTTACTACCGCATAAAATGGGAAAACGGAGCTCAATAGCTCGTAATCAAAATCAGTATTACTTTACTATTTACTTTGGAAACATGCTTACTTTTCATAGAAAATAGTAAGAAGCTTAAAATGTATACAGCTAAACAAAGTATATCTTTATCATATCCCTTTAATAAATAATACCTTCTTATTAGCTTTATTTTTTATAAATATTTAGTAAATATTTATAAAAATATGAAAAAATTATATAGAAAACATCACTAATGAAATGTGTATTTGTAAAAAAATATATGTATATAAGGGTTCTTAAAAGCTTCTTAAATCCAAAATTGATTACATTTGTGCATTCACTACAATGCATTATATAATAAATCAATATTTCTAAAATAAAGTGTGATAATATTTCTAGATTGGATTACTTTCAGCAGTTTTTCTTGCTCGTTATCAAAACTAAAAAAATATATTTTTAACATAACATTATATTCATTAAGAGATTATTTTAATCATCCTATATTTTGGGAAACAATTTTTTCCTTACAGGGAGCTTTTGCTTCAGTTTTGTCTTGCAGTAAAGCACATGAGACTGAAATAGGCCTTTGTGAAATCAGCAGTATGTTTATTACAGATTTAAGTTGATGTTGTCGCAAGCTTGAAAAGGACGCAAAATAGCCGGAAGAAAGATAAGAATAAGCTTCACTGTGCACCTTTAAACTCCCCGGGTCAGGGAAATCACCACAAACGCACCAAACTCACCAGCAGAAGCATCCTCAGCATCTCTCTGACCCACGGGTGAGACTGACGGACGCCGGTGCGCTCTTTAACCGATGTCAGTCAGCAGAAGAACACAATGCAAAAGCTACAGCTTTAGCTGAAAATTGCCTGGAACTTCCAGGAGGAATATTTTATGCTTGCTGTGCAGACAATGGACAAATGGCCGAGGAAAGCCAGAGCGACTCAGTGGGGAACCAGGAAAATCTCCACACCAGCCTCCGGATTTCAGACAAAGAGGCACAAAAGGTAATTTTTTATCTGCCGAGCAGCATCTAAAAGGTATCAAGCGGGAGCTGCTTTTCACGGCTGAGAGCGCAGATGGAGTGCTGAATCAAGCTGGGATGATCATCAACAACACACCACTGCTCTTCTGCCTTTCAAACAGTCCGAGCGTAGCTTTTCACTAAGTTGGATTTTCTTTCTCCCCCCTTTTTTTTTTTGACTGAATTAATCTCTCTTCTAGCATGCTTCTTAAAAATGGGATTCTGTACAGAGCTTAGCCATTGCATGTCTAGTATTTCCTCCTTTTTTATGCGTTTTTCCAAATTCTTACTGTGGCGATCAATAGCGTTTGTCATTTGTTCTCCTTGTTGGATTGTCTTGCCACATTTTCACGAGGTCAGTAAATTGGTCCTGACTATAGAGTCAACCGGAATCATCAAAAAGCAAATCCCATCAGAGGACAATGAATTGTTCAAGCAAGATCTTCTTTTGCTGCTTAGTATTGAAAAACGTTTTGAAACAGGCCAATAAAGCATGAATGTTAATAATGAAAACTCCCCAAAAAACTATTTATATCAAATGGTTCATTTCTAAAGCTTGCTTGTGGCTTTAGGAGGCGGGGCATTCTCAATCAGGAGGCATCTGATTGGTCAACAATCTGTATAATGCAGGATGAGTCATCAATACGTTTTGCTTTGTTTCCCTAAAGAGACGACTGCAAGTTTTAAAAGTAATAATGACAATTAGTGGCTGAAATATAATTTTCCTGCCCCCTGCTCGTCAGACTCAATGCGCATGTGGGTTGCCAGATTGACGACACACAACACAAATAAGTGCAACTGACAAGGGAAAGTGACAAACCTTATACTGAAAACTAATGAGAATGTGTGTAACTTTTTAAAATGTCGGTGGTCAGAGAGATTTTGGATGGATGCCCAGGCTTTTTAGGTTGGGTAGAATCTGCAATCTTTGACCCGGTATGTTTTCTCACTTTCATTACTGCTGTGTTTTCAAACTGACACGGTATATAACTTGGTAAACTGAAAGTGGGCAGAATCACACAAAACCAAAACAAAAACAGGTATTCCAACACAAAACTCACATTTTTAAATAAGATTAACGTAAAGATTTTAAGTATGCAAACTTGTTTTCTGAATAGCTGCAAATTATGTTGTGTTTAGGCTTTAGGTGTACAGACCAAAACATGACATACAGCACTTTTAAATACTTATCTGCTAATAGTGGATTTTGTCAACTTTTTATTACACTATTGATAAGCTAAAAGTCTTTCAACGTTTTAATATATTATTAAAAACATTTAATTTTAGGAGGTTTTACTAGAAATTTTATTACAAAAAAAATTTATTTGGTTGTACAGGTATGCTAATCATAATTCACGATATTCATGTACTGGGATATATAAAGAACACCAAGCTAAGCTACTTCAAAACCGTTCTAATTGTATTTACCAATTGCCAATAATTATGTGATATGAATATGTTATTCTTGCTTTTGTTGTTTGATAATGAACATCGAACCATTCTAAGAATCAAATGATCGTTTTTGTCATTTTTATTCATCTGTTGTAGCATTCATCCTTCAACTCAACAGAATTATAACTAGTTTCTGTTCAGACTCAGAGTTTAATTGAGTTTCTGAAATATTGTGTAAGACTGTTGCTCATTAGGCAGTGATGATGTGGGCAGAAAATGACAAAACTCATTATGGTGTTGATGTAATATAATGATTATGTGTGTTTTGACCCTAAATTTGTAGAGCACTATTTCTATGCGGATGTGTCAGATGTGGCTGCATTTTGAGAATATGAACATTTCTGTTGTTCCAGCATAATGATGTTTATAGACTTAATTCTCCGTGTTATTTAGCAGTTTTAATGGTTCGTAAGGCAGGAAGGAGGCCAAACTCAACTGGGCAACAGCTGACAGTGTGTGTGTGTGCGTGTGTGTGTGTGTTTATGCATACAGTGTGCTCTGCTATTAGACAAACAGATGGCGCCATCTAGAGACTGAAATTTACATGAACGAAATTTAAAAAAAAATGTAATTCAAAGTCACACAATTAGAATAAGTATAAAACAATAAGGAAGCCTCTTCACAAGAGAAAGAAATATGTTCTTGCACAATTTTTAATTCGACTAAAGAACATTAATGATGATAATGCAACATTTGCTATATAAATGTGAAGGTTTTAACAGCAAAAAGGAAATTCTCCATAGATAATATTTTGAGTATAACTAAACTAGTTATTTGACTATGACTAAATTATGATTTGTAATTGTTTACAAACATTTAGTAAAAAATTACAACCTACTTGTTATGCTAAAAGTATGATAGTGCCATAGCACATGAAGTGGAAATAATGCTATTATGATAATGATGATGCAAGGCACGAAACGTGTTGAACCTGTTAGATATACGAGAAACCCATGTTAGTTATGTTTTAAAGCTGGGATGCTGGTTTGAGCTGGTCTTTAAAACCAAAGCAGAATATGCTGGTTTTTCAACAGGGATAGGATGCATATCTACACTATATATTAAAGATTTGAACCCTGGAGTAAACAATGGCTGACAACTTTTAAGATCAATTTTGAGCAAGAATTCACCTCATTGTGTTTGGTATTTATACACACACATAGAGAATGATTTTTTTTTTTATGTAAAAGCCAAAGTGAATCAAAACATTAACAAGGATGAAAATAAACAAGAGCATTTAATTACAAAAGAGCCCAATCACATCCAATCAAATGCAATTACAAAAAGAGAGAGAATGAAAGGCACACTTCAGGAATTATTGAAATTATGTACATCAAATATTGATACAGGGATACCTCATGCGTTGCAGTTTGACAGCATCACTAATCAGTCGATCCATTTGAAAGAATACCATGACATACATCCATGTTGTCATACACACTCCCTAGAAGTTCAAGTTGGGAATCTGAGAATGCTGATATTGGATCCATATACCTCGAGGTGACTTGCTGTTTTCACAGCATATTAAACTGCTTCCATTACCCAATGCAGAACTGCAACCACGGTTTAAAAAAATTCAGGTTGAGTCTCATGAAACCTCAGTTAACACGCTGAGTAACACTAAACAGAAGCCCTTCATTTGGATCCAACATCGTGTGGGAATGTTTAGTTTGTAAAAGTGTGATTTCTTTTATGCAAACAAACTTGAAATGGTAGAATAACGAGTGGTCAGGAGCGCCCCTGTGTCATAAAATATCATGTTTTACTGTTGTACTTTTTTAAATCCTAAAAATCAAAGTGCATCTCGTACATATGCTGGCATTTGGCAGAATCATACACACAGAATCCATGAGTTTATCACAGAAGTCACATCTGAAATCAATCCCCGGAACAGTCCCAGTATAGTAATGAAAGAAAGACGAAAAGAAAACATTTAAAAAAACAACACATAATATTTCTCCTAATTTGAAAGTACACCGAAATTGGTAAAAAAAAAAAAAATTGCAAATTTAGCCCAAACAATATAATAGTCATGAATTAGCAAACACCTTTCAGTGTTGGTGGATTGTAAATGAGGAGCAATCTTTTGCAATATTAATTATTAACATGTCAACCCAGACAAGAGTTTTAAACCCCTAAAAATTATTATGCATAAGTAACTTTGGCACAAAACACAGTTTTGACCTTTTGCCACAACAAAACAATTTATGACCTTCCAAGAAACGTCCAAGAAGATCTATTTGGTCATATCTGTCCAAAATATACCTAAACCTACACATTCCACTTAATCCTGGAAAAAGGCATCCAAGCATAGTGACTAGATCCTCCCATGGTTGTAGAAAATGACAAACCATTTTGGTGGAAGTAATGGGATTGTCTTCACTAGATTACATTTCTGGCATTATCAAACACCCCCAGAGATTCATCTGTTGAAAAAAAGCAGGAAATAAAAACTGTAAAAAAGCAGGCTAGACAAGACACCATCTAGATATGGATTTTCAACATCACAGTCCAAAGTCTGAAGCAAAGCAGAGACTAAGCGTTATTTATGTCAATATTTGAAAAGCTGGTAAGATAATCTAGTGATTGATTACCTTCTCAAAGATTTGGCTTCGTAAACAGTCTCATCCTCATCGCTTTCCAGGTGGGCCATTTCCATTGTGTCGTCATAGTTTGACAGGAGCCCGTATTTCTTCCTCTGAATATCGGTTTTCTTCACACTGGGATGACAACACAAATCAGAGACAACAAACATTTGAAGAAACAAACTAAATACACAATCTATTATTTTACATTTTTTATACATTTATAAGCAACTTATGACTTAAATGTCAGCCCCTACAGTACATACTTTGTTGTTAGTAATAGTTAGCACGGGTGAACAAATGTCACTTTTTTTGCTTTCTGTGCCTAAAATATCCGGGGTTTGGCTTTGCTTTCGCATTGTTTACATACTTGAAGGTAATGACTGAAAAAGTAGTTTGACCGATAGTGTGCGGTCATTTTGACCAATCGTGGCGCGCGAGAAGGCCGGGTCGATATTGAACAGTCAAATCAATAAATAAATAAGCACACATACGATGTGTGAGCATCATAAAGACTACATAAATAGGAAAATAAAAACAAAATCTAAGTACTGCAAACAGATAACACATGGCCATCCTAGTCACTAAGAGGCAATTGCTGGTCACGTGACGGCGCTTGACGGGCGACCGACTCCACGTTTAACAACAGTCAAAATTACACAAGTGGTGGCTTAAAAGGTCCCTTGCGCAGCTCTTTTGGAATTATAGCTTATCTTGCCCCATTACTACTAAAACTTAACTTTAAAAAGAAAATAAAACTTAGCCCAGATAACGTTAACAGGTTATATGACACAATCTTACAAGTTTCTTACAATGACAACGCTGCGTTTTATATCACTAAGTATAAGCATCACATACAATGAACATACTGTCTAGGTATAAACACTTTTTAATACAAAACCTCCCTTGACGTGATTTCCAGATGACTTACCGGACCGCTCTCACTAAGAAGTACAAAACTCCGATGGCCGTGATCCCGATCAGAACATACAGAGCCCTGTTTATCATCGCGCTGTCCAGGGGGAAGCCCATTGAGTTGTTGGTGTTGCCAGTTTTATGAGACTCTTCTGTAACGTTACTGGTGCTGATGCTGGAATTGTTTTTGGTTAAGGGTTGTTTAGTGACGGTGGGCTTAACCGTCGTGTCATCGCCGAACGAAACAGCCCACAAAGTCAAAATCAGAGGCAGCAGTCTTAAATGTGACATAGTAACTTGCGTCCGTGATGTTTAAAGACAAGAGAAGACCCAGACACAACTATGAAGTAAGCTTTAACGACAGAATCCTGTTCCTCTTCCTGGTTGAAACGACTGCAGCACGAGTAGTGTTACAGTAAATTGTGTCCTGAGGGGAATCAACAACGAGATCAAGTTCCCCTCTGAGAGAACGGACGCGTTTAATTCAATTATTTTCCAATGTGGTATTTTGAAAATATGGCTATTATGATCATTTTATTGCTTGAATCATATCCTAACCAACACCGTAAAATCAAAACTGTAAACTAGCAGAGCCGTTGAAAACATGATAGCTACTATCGAGCGCGACTGTGCGTCAATGCAAGGCATGACGTGTTGTCCAAATAGCGCTCGCGTAATGCATGTTTATGTGATTTCTGTAATAATCCCGCGTTATACAAGTGGATGTTCTTCATTTATTAACACAAGAATAAGTGTCATGGACATAGAATTGAGTAAACAAATGTTTATTGAAGGCAAAAAAGTACAACTAGGAATATCATTTATAACAAGACAACGACTGCAAACAGTGTAATCATGATTTTGAACAATTTTATATTCGACTATATTTTTGCATGATAATGGTCCATAGCTGTAATCAAAATATACATGTTTTAACGAATATAAAAACCCATACCTTTTACCATTGTGATACAAAAATAGTATTTACACCTCATCTGTCCACTATAAGAAAAAGCACTTTATAATCTAAGGCAGATGTTGTATATTGTATGTTGTTTTCAACGTTGTGCAAGAATGCATAATCAGGTTTTTTTCCAGCCACTGTAAAGAATCAACAATATGAGAGA
The DNA here is from genome assembly GCA_032353835.1 of Enteromius viviparus. Classification (NCBI taxonomy): domain Eukaryota; kingdom Metazoa; phylum Chordata; class Actinopteri; order Cypriniformes; family Cyprinidae; genus Enteromius; species Enteromius viviparus. The sequence goes on from JAUCNO010000044.1 coordinate 5,834,157, forward strand.
CTTTTGTCTACATCCAAGGAGCGTTTGGGTTTTTTTTTAAAGCGCCGTCTCTTTTTCTTTTTGAAAGATTGGTCCCACACAAATAATTAAACGTGTAACAAAGCGGGAAAACATCATACACCACCTAATGTAAAGTTATAATAATAAAATAACTCAATCCACTATGAAACATTACTCAGAATGATACAAACAAAATAAAAGATTAGATTTTCTGTAAATATTCTGGTCCCAATGCCAAATTTAGGCCTTTATAAAACTCTTTTGAAAGCGAATGCAATTGAATGTCACAATGCTGGACTGCTCTCGGTCAAGAAAGACATTATTTCTTTAAAAAAAAAAAAAGGCACTTGTCAGATTTCAGTTTTTTTGAGGGGAGAGAATAAAATCCCAGCTGTTTTTTTACAGAGGTCACTAAAGGCCATCAGTTAAGACTGGCTTTGTGACGTGCACAATTCAGCAGGTGTGCTGATTATCAGTCCTATCTGGCAGCCGTCCCAATTCACCTGAACTGTTTCCATCACACCATTCTCTACAGAGAAGCGGACGAGGCTAAAAGGTGTCTGGCTGTCCTTTACGAAGGTACACGGAGGAAAGGCTTTGGTATCAAGCTGTAGTGTACACACAGGTACATGAATACATAAAATACATGGGGCATTTAAGTAAAACAAGCTTAAATAATCTATACCACACAATAACATGAAGCCAGACGCTAAACATCTAAGCAAAATACAGGACAAACAGCGGTAAACAATCCGCTGACCACAGCCAACATGCAATGGCCCACAGTATAAAACAATACAAATCTAGACAACGAGATTGGATTTATACACAAACGATTGCATAAATTTAAAGGAGGAAAATGCATGTAAACATTCTATGTCTAAAGATACAGTATAAATGCTAAAGCTAGATGATATGATAAGTACAACCCTACAGGGAGATATGTAACGCAGAGTTTTAGGCCTGTACCATCAGCCTAATGAAATAACCCATGTCTCATAGGAATATGAATGTTTGGCCCTGAGGGCATGAAATGCACTGTAAACTACAGATTCGCAAACATTAGTTGCAGATGAGGTTCTGGAGATCAAAAGCAGTAAGGCACAAATGGTACAAGTGGAATCAAAGGCCTGTAGTGGTTCATCTCTGCTTTTCAGACGCCAGAAGGTTGAAAGTGACAGGTGGAGTGATGCGTACAGTTAATGAAGTTTTTGGGCCCGACTAATAATATCGCTGTTCTAAAACCTTGAAAAACATATCTGCTAAAAACGCCTCTTGAATAAAATAATGGAATGATGGAAGTGGGATTTGTGATTAAGACTTAGTTAGGTTTAAAATGACTGGCCGCACCAGCCCTTTTTGACTCTATTTCTCTCAAATTATGGACTTGGAGAAAGAGACCCTAAGATGGTGGTTTTCTCCGAGATCGTGGTTGTGGAACTGGATGAGGGACTCGATCGCTTCCTCCACTGAACCCATCTGAATCAGAGCCATCTTGCGATCCTTCCTGAAAGTTGATGAATGTGTTAGTGTTTAAATATTTAAGAATTTATGCGCTGACAATATCGAACTTAAAATGACCAGGTAACAAAAGTTGAAACATTTAGACCCAGTTTCACAAACGGAGTTTAGCTAAAACCAGGACTAGGCATTAGTTAATTTACAAAAATGCCTTATAAGAAAGTATTACAGCTGTGCATCTTAACACAGAACAATGACACTGACATGTTTTAAGATCTGTCAGAGCAAGATATTTTAATCGGAGACAGCTCAAACATGCAATTTAGTCTGGGACTAGTTTAAGCCTTGTCTGTGAAACTGAAACTCATCTATCTATCTATCTATCTTTCTATCTATCCATCTATAAAATTAAAACACACACACACACACACACACACAAAAAAAAACAGTTGATACTGCCATCTGTAAACACTTACTGAAAGAACTTGAAGTTCTTGACAAGAGCACCATTGCTACCAAAGAGCATCTTGAGTTCATCTTCAACAACCGAGGGCCTAAAAAAAAAAGACAAAGTTACATATGAGATTTCTTGTTTTTTGATGAATTTCAAAACCCAGACGCTGATGTGTATAAACTCACGGGATGTTAGACAGGTGCAGGGTAGATGAGGGAGGAAAGATGTTGGAGTAGTTTTTGGAGCCTGGCTTCTTGAAGCGATGGAGAGGAGAGCTGCTGTAGTCTTTGGTGAGACCCTGATCCTCATGTCCTTCACGTGGCATCTGGACAGTCATGTGTTTGGACAGCGTGATGCGCAGGGGCCTGCCGTACAACTTCTGCCCGTTTAGATGGCTCATTGCTAAAATATGAATGTATACATAGAAATAAATACCCAACTAAAATGAAATATTAAGTGTGCCTCATTCTGCAGTCAAGTTTGGGTGTTGAAGCATGGCTAATGATAATGAACAGAACTGCTTTAATCAATGTTGTAGTGGCTGTAGAGAGTACAATCTGATTATGAAATATGCACTCATCGATTCCTGATAAGAGAGATTGAAGACATTACAATGCTTACAATTAGCAAATATAGTGAGTAGCCAGTTACTGCCGTGTCAGATGACATCAGTGACAATTTTGAAAAGAAATTAATACTTTCATTCAGCAAGGATGCAGAAATGACAGTGTAAAATAAAGAGTGCTGCTCTTTTTAATGTTATATTTAATATTCCTGAAAAATATATAGTTTGTGTATGTATTTAGATATACATAAATATAGTACACACTCATGTATTATTGTAAACAAAAGTTTTAATTTTGGACGTGATTAATCACAATTTGACAGCACTTATATATATATATATACACACACACATACACATATATATACATACACATAAATATATATATATATATACATACACATACACTACTGTTACAAAAACTTGGGGTCAGTAAGATATTTAATGGTTTTTAAAGATGTTTCTTTTCCTCAAGGCTGCATTTATTAAATTAAAAATCCAGAAAAGAAATGTAATATTGTAAAATATTATTTAAATTTAAAATAACTCTTTCCTGTGTGAATATATTTTAAAATGTAATTTATTCCTGTGATACAAGCATCATTACTCCAGTCTTCAGTGTCTCTTGATCCTTTCAGAAATCATTCTAATCTGCTGATTTATTCATAAGTTTGTCAGTGTTGGAAACAGTTGTGCAGACAAATATATCTTTTTTTCTCCTCAGGATTCTTTAAAAATAACAATTAAAAAAAGCAACAATTTTTTACCAAATATAAAACTTTTCTAAAATGGAAATCTATGCTGTGACTTTTTTGTTCATTTAATAGATCCTGTGTTAATAAAAGTATTAATTTCATTCAAAGAAAGAATAAAAATGTACTGATCCCAAACTTTTGAACAGTAGTGAAACAGTAAACTACTGTAACAGTAGTTTTGAACATTACTCCATTTTAAATAAATGCTTCTCTTTTTAATATTTTAATGATTAAAGAATCCTTAAAAAAAAAACTATTAAGCAGCTCAACTGTTTCCATCACTGATAATAAAACATCAGCACATTAAAATGATTTCTGAAAGGATCATGTGACACTGAAGACTGGAGTAATTATGGTTTGTATCACAGGAATAAATTACATTTTAAAATATATTCACACAGAAAACAGTTATTTTAAACTAAAAATAATATTTCACAATACTAGTTTTTTTTCTGGATTTGTAATCTAATAAATACAGCCTTGATGAGAATAAAAAACATCTTAAATGACAAACATTAAATATCTTCCTGACTCCAAACTTTTGAACAGTTGTATGTGTGTATATGTGTATATATATATATAATTGCAACATTGCTGAATTTACTTAGCTAATTGTCTTCTAAGAACCAGCCCAAGGTACTGTGTTTGATTTAGACTGTCTGTTTTTCAGATTGATGGCTATCCGATGGCTTTGTTTTACGAGGAGAATTGTTTAACTAGCAGGACAGGCCTTGTAAAACCACCATCTCGTCCCAGATCATAAATCAATGCGATCCCTCGCTCTCGGATCCGTTTATCTTTCTCATGCTGCCCCACGTGCCAGTCTATCTCTCCATCTGTAGTTGTGATATTGTGGCGCTCCATCAATGTCTGCGGTGCTGCAGTGAGGGAGGATGCGTCTCATTCGTCTGTCTCCCTCCCCCGGCCAGCGGTCCTGATGAGAGAGACTGCGGTGTTTGCACTTCATCATTGGCTTTTCTGCCGCCCCTTGGCTATCATCAGCTGTAATCGTATTTCACCTGCTACCTTAAATCAGGAAGTCTCTGCTGTGCCTCGCTCCCAGGTTTTGTTGCAGTTCTTCACTCTATTTGCAGTCATTGTTCTTGGAGGAGGACAGACAAGAACAAAGAAATCAATCATGCTTTTACACATTTAGCTCATTCCTTTTTCTAACGAGGTAAATTAGAAATAAAAGGGCATTGCAATTTTTAACTCCTATTGCAAGGAAATTGCAAGTATAATAAATTTCAATTTCCTACGAATTAGCCACCTCGTAAAATATATACAAATTGCTGTGAGATCAGGCTCGCAAAAACCTATTTTTTAGAGTGCTTGCTGATCTGCAATACATTGATAGGATGTTTTCTATCAGATGTTAAATAGACATTTATTAGATGCCTTTAAGATGTTTAGGATTTATTATGTATGTAAAACATTATAAGGTGCTTTCCAGACCAAGCAATCTGTAACAGAAATCTTGCAGACGTAGGTGTGGTAAGTACACGTACGTCTGCAAGATGTCTGCTAAAGATCTCTTGATCTGGAAAGCATCTCCTGTCTAAAAATGTCTTTCAGATGTCAGTTTTACATACAATCTAAATCAGAAACATCTATTAGACATATTGCAGATGAGCAAACAACCTAAATAATATGTCTTGCAGGTGTAAATGCAGGCGTCAAATAGACTTCTCTGAGATGTATGGTTGCTTTCAGGGTATTAAACTAATTATTACAGTATTGTTGGTAGATTTTCTGGAGCTTCTATGAATTGGCTATGCGAGCATTGCAATCGAAACCTCAAAATGCACAACTATTAGCACATTTATCGGTGTAGTTCTTCATAGTCTAACTGTTTTTAACTTTTCATGTTAAGATGGCAATTCGCAACGATCTTACGTTTTGGTGTATTAGTAGGTAATTTGTGTGGATTTGTATATGTAGGCCTATGTTTTTTGTATGATCCACTCATGGTCCTGTGACAGTAAAGTTTAGGGGCAGGCAATTGTATAAATTCAAACAAAATCACCTCATAAAATCGTTAAGTTGTGTTTCGCCAAAACATTACACATCAATGGTCTTAAGTCTTTGCGATTCTCTCACAATTAATTTTGTTATTTTAAACTGCATGCTAAATGATCTTTACTAGTTTCGCACTACTTAATTATTAGCTTACCTTCCAGAAAGTGGAAATGTTAAAAATCGATGCATTCCACAGCTTTGGAAAATCCCTTGATAACTTACTCTCTGGTGCTTTATATAACAAAATCTATTATTCCTTTCCATTTAAAGCAGACTGTGAATATCGCAACTCCCACATAACGTGAAGAGTCCGAACGACTAGCTCCGACTCCTTGACCCATCCTGACTGGCATCCAAACTGAGCCAAAAACTAGCGAGAATAAAGAGGTGGAGTGATGAGAGAGACGGAATCTCACTCTCCTCTAACAGGAAAGGAAGCTATTATACAAAAATCTTCTCCCAGCCAGAGCCACAATAAGACCCAACGGTAAGACATGCGGTGGATGGGGCAGTATTGTTCCCCGGCCCCCTCTCTCTATTATGGCTGTCAGCCGCTCTCTTTTAATGTGCCTGTTTTGAGGGAGATTAGAGCTGGGTGATGGGGGGCGTTTGGCCGGTCGCTCTGGGCTCTTTGAGAAGCTTCTGTGTGGTGATTGTGAGCGCTGGGCTATTCCATTAGTGTCAGGATGACTGGGTCCTCGCTGGAACAGCCACACAGAGCTCGGCTTCTCTAGTCAGCAAGCAGGAAATTTCAATTGGACCAGCGGCCCCGTCACAAAGGATCAAACGCAGAGTCCGCTCTGGCGTTAATGCCGGGGAAGAATGCAATGACCCGGTCTGTGCTCGTCTCGAGGCGAGAGCGGAGGACTTCATCTGCATACCTCTAGTCTGTGATGGTATGCAGGGGTAAAAAAGCCTGTAAATCTAATAGAACTAGTTAATTTGGGACTTTTTTAATCATTTCTGTTTTTGCTTGTATATGAAACATTTCTGCCTTTGTAGTTGGCGGTGTTTCAGAATGATTTAAACAACTATTCATCGAAAGACCACAATCAGCACAGTCTCATAAACAGGTTAATACGTATTTTATGAGGTGGCTAATTTGTATGAATTCATACAAGCTTTTAGACGATTTGTCAAAAATCGCATGAATCATATGAAGCCTGCAAGTAGTTTGAATGTGTGCTGATTTCAAGAGAAAGCGGGAAAATGCTTGCTGATTGGCTATTGTGGTCTATCCTCCCCAGACTTTCCACTGCCCTGTATCTTGTTCTCTCATTAGATTTAGGTCATCGCCAATATTTTTTCAGTCAGAACTCATTTTACACAGCTGACAGGTCTAGATATTTAGCATGTCAAATATTTCAGGGAAACTTCACGATTCTCTCAGATCGTGTCTTGGATTGAATACATTGTGTGATTGTCACTTGCCTCAACCAGCGCAGATTTACTTCGTTTAATTTGTCAAAATCGCATTTGTTGGCGATTTCGCAAAACCTGTAAGAGAGAAACTTGGGGCTAAAATCGTGCAATGTGAACTCACCAAAAGAGCTGTTCTAGTTGCACTGAAATCGGTGTTCACATTATAGAACTGGTTCAGTCGAGGAATTAGTTTTAAAAGTGGACTACATTTGCCTTTTATGTTTTTGATTCACCAAAACGAACCAGCCCAAGTGTTATTTCACGAGTTTGCGCTTCCTCGTTAATAGAATGGTTAATCGATAACTTGGCGTGCTGTTCGGGGAGAGAGCCGGGAGAATGGCGGACTCCAAACCGTAGTGGTTTGAACCCTAGGCGAGGGCAAGGGCTCGGCATCCGGCTAGATCTCCGTCTGCCCCTCCCAGAGGAAGTTGTGGAGCTGAGGAAGAAGGAGAGGGGGAGGGGTGCGCAAAAGGCGAGATGCAGATGTGAGGGAAACAAGGTTATTTATAGTGGGTAGAAAGGATTTAATTGGGTATTCACAAGGAGATTAATTAGATGATGCGACGCCAGCCGCGATTAATTCGTCCAGTGCTCCCCCCCCCCCGAAACTTTCTAAACATACACTTATTTGTAAATCGGACTACACCAAATTTGCAGTGTAGCTTTAGATTACTATTTTTTTTTTACTTTTGCTGTGAAATTGAAACTTCAATACAAATGGTGGCACTATAGAACAGGAGAGAATTTAAACTTCATTAGAGTACGGTTGAAACCTTATCTTACTTGTACACGTGTATTTTATGTAGACCTCCAAAGTACGCAGTTAGTTGATCATTTTGTTTGCAAGAAATCAAATGATACTGCTAAATCAATTTTGTTAGCCATGTAAGCAAACTTTGTATTGAACAAAAATCCATTCATAAATGTGAAAACATGCCTCTCTTGTCTCAAAAGGCAAACTTTTGAGGATGGAGTATATGAAATGTTTCGCTTGGCATTATTTAAGTGCTTTCTGTTGGGCAAGGCTCCATGGTTACAAGGCTGTAGACACTTAATAGCTGATGTGTCTGTGATCCGAGAATCTTCTCGCTGACAGCTGCTTGGCAAATACCACTACATAGTGAGAAATGGGACGGGAGAAAAGGATGTAGTTGTTGAAACTAGGATCAGTTTAGGAACGAGGCTTGAACAAAGGCTTGTACCTTTTGTAATTGAGTTTCCCTATTGGACATTCCTAAAAAATGGAAGTTGTGTACTTTACTCACACTTGTTGTGTGTTTGTGTGAGAAACTGAACAAATTTAATAACTGTATTAATAAGCTAGTTAGTCAAGACTCAAGAACAAATCACTCTGAACAATTCATCCAAACAGTAGTCCTCCATTTTTAGTACAATCTTACAATCAACTACAGACCTTGAATGTGAAGAGCTCAACATCTGAAGATTTGAAATCCAGTTCCTCAAGGAGCAGAATATCATAATAAGGTTTCATTAGAAAAAGTGAAATACCTACACATACAGACCTGACAAAGGGCTCCTTTACAAGAACCTCAAAGCTAGTAGAAGAATAATGTGCTTTACTATTACCATTCTCCGTCTTCCCCTTTCCTTCCACAGTCTACGCTTCCACAAGTCCTTTCAAATGCTAATGTAGGTAGTGGAAAGGAATCGGGGCAAGGGGGGGGTCTTGGTCTGTCTAAGCTCAAACTCCTGTTGTAGATCCTTTCTCTGAGCGGTTATCCTTCAGAGGCCCTTTTTGGGACTGTGACGGCAGAAGGCCAACAAGCTCTTTCCTGGGCTTTACAGGAAACGATCTGCATAGAAATGTAACCTTCAGAGACACCGGGGAAGGGAAAGGTGAGAAAGGTATGGCTGATGACTCAAAGCACACACTCTCTTGCCTTGAATTGGCTCTGCCAGGCTGACCCTGAAGAGTACAGCTTGTCTTGTGACAGGTGCTATTCCCCACGGGAAGCGGGCCAAGGAGGCTGCAAGGTCTGTAATGCTGTGAGGAAAGTGCTCATTATTGGTAAAGGATTTCTTAAACTGCAGCATGAATTCTTCAGAAGATTATCCATGCACCATAAGCAGTGTTAAATGTGTTGAACTTTTAGAGGATATCAAGTGTTTTGACATGAGGCCAGTGGGTTCACGTCCACGGCGCAGGGCGGCTCTGAGGCAGCTTAGCTCTGGGACGGCTGCTGTTTTGTACATTGCTGTCTGAAAATAGCACTTCGTGTTTTTAATCCCTTCCACTCGACTGGACCTCTTCTGCCTGGCTGTAGCTAAAGAAAGGCTTTTAGAACATTTTAAGTGCATCTAAAGCCATGCATTTATAGATTCTTTGCAAAAAGCATGCTCTGTTTTGCCTTTTTTTATAGATTTTCACATACTACCACAGGCTTATTGACTGTATTTTGTTTATATGCAGGGAGTGAGTTCAGTTCTAGAGTTGCTTCTATTCCTCCAATATTGGACGACTTTGCCTCAGGGCAACAAATCCATTTTCTTTACTTTGTAATCATCTATCTATCTATCTATCTATCTATCTATCTATCTATCTATCTATCTATCCGTCAATCCGTCTATCCGTCTGTCTATCGATCGTATATGTCGTACAGTATATATACTTTCATATGTCATGCAAGATACACATGTGATGCATTTACTATGTGAGCAATTTTACTTTCAGGGGAAAGAAATACAAAGTTGTCACTGAGCAGTATCTGTAAGAACAAAAGCTAAAAGATGTGACCTTTATACCCTATTTTGACAGTTTGGAACCTTTTATTTTCAGAGTATACTGCATGCATTGTGTTTTTCTGGACCTCCAGTGCTGCACATTGTCAATACCAGATAATGTCCATCTGATACCACAGAAATGTTTGCCCTGAGAGACCTTACCTCGCTGTTACACAATCTCTCCATCTCCTGATCTTGCACAGCATGTTACTCTGATTGTGAACGAGACGTCTAACAAATTGCTGCCATTGGCTGTTTTGTTAATTAGGTTCAAATTGACAAAGCTGGAGGAGATCACATTTAAAAATCAAGCATGCCAAGTGCATCTGGCTTGTCGACCTCATCAAAGTCAGATAAGAGACGCCCATTTTGTCTACAATGAAACGAAGCGTCTGATCATGCCAGAGAGGCTTGTGGCTTCAGGGCTCTGGGTAATTAAGCTAGCTAATAGCGTGTGACTAATTAGGATGATAGTTCATTCTTGCGAACTCTTTTCACAAAGCAAACAATGGTGCAGTGTCTGCGACGAGCTCGTCTTTTCATGTCAGGTCCGCTTTTGTCTTTGCACTGGATTTGTTGCTGTCTCTTCATCAGCTTCCAGTAAAGAACATCCTCACTCTTGCAAAAACACTCAACCCAAGATGTGGTCCACTGGTTTTTGAAAGCCCGTTGGCAGGGAAAACACTACTTGCATGCAAAATTTGACTTGGATTATATAATACACTTTGTTCTGAGCGGTTTACACTTTGTTTGTCATGTCCCTGCCAACTGATTGACAAATGTAAATGTACCTTCACACGAGGCTGGCTGCAGTCTTCCTTCGCTCGTTCCCCATCATCCCGTCTAGAGAAGAGGTGACAGGGAGGTAATTGAAGCGGGAAGAGTTATTCTGCTAACCGCTGAAGTGTGGCGAGGACTTTCAGAGGCTGCCACGAGAGGCCATTATGTCATGTCGTGTTTCTGCGCTGCCGGCTATCATGTTGGCGGCTTCAAAAATGAAAGAAACTGAGGGAAAAAGACCTCAGTCTCACTGACCTTCATATATAGGGAGTCAATTGAATGCGTTTGCTCAGTGGTATGCCTTGAGATTTTGCAATCTAGAGCTCATTAGCTGCATAAAATTTCAACCTAATTCGTGCTTTTATAAAAATAACAAAATATTGAACAATTGACTCTTCACAAAGACCCGCCCCCGTTTGTTACTGTTGCTACAGTATGTCTGCTCTCATGCCATACGTTCACACAGTGAAAAATACTCAGTTCAGCTAGCGTGTTAACTGATCATCTCTTCCTCTTTACTAGTTATAGCACAATAAAAAAGACAATACACACCATTTGATACGATCAAGTCCACCAACTTGAATCTACTCTTCTGTCGGTTTTGTTTGTTAGACAAAAATAGCAGATTTGGCGTTATGATTGGTTTTACGATCATTTTATTTTTTTAGGTTATTTGTCACGAACAATTCTATATGTTAACAAAGCCATATTTTTTTAATCCATTTGGGTTAGTTGAAATGTATGGAACCCGCAGCGTCACCTGCAGGAGAAAAAAAAAAAAACAATCCGTGGCGGCGGATTTGCAATTAGTTCCCTCCGTTTATAAACCATACCCACAAAAACTGTTCCCTCGGTTTAACAAATCGCACCCACGGATTAATAAACCGTACCCACAAATTTTCAATCCGTGCGTTTAGATTTTGTAAACCAAACGTTCGGTTTTTGAATCCCAGTATTTGCAGTACCAGCCATCTGGATTCATTGTATTGTTTATTTTTTAAAATGGAGGATTTTCTTAACTTTCTAAAAAACGATAGAGAGTTGGATTATGTGGATTATGTGGTTATTTGTTTTGAAATATTTACAGTAGGAAATTTACAAAATATCTTCTTGGAACATGATCTTTACTTAATATCATAATAAAAAATCTATAATTTTGACCCATACAATGTATTGTTGACTATTGCAACAAATATACCCATGCTAATTTCTTGTGATTTAAAGATCATCTACTTACACAAGACAGTTCAGCTTCACATATAGTAAATACATTCATAAAAATGTTTGGTAACACTTCAGAATAGGGGTCCAAAATAATGCATTAGTTAAGCATTAATTAATGGTTAATTTGTTCACAATTAAGCATTAGTTGAGCAAAAACACACTACTAATTACTGATTAACGTAACATTTTAATCATTAATTACTAGTGTGTTTTTGCTCAACTAATGCTACGTTCACGAAGCGTCTAACAAGTGGAAAACGTGAGGCGCGTCGCTTCCTCCACCAATTTCAAAGCGCTTCGCACTCGCACGCCTGTAGCGTCTGCTGTTACTTGGCAACCATGAAAGCGCTGTCAGTTACAAAATAATTTCTGTGTGTGTTTCCCTGTTTCTCACTCCCGGACCTTTATTATGAATTCATGTACTCTTTTCTGCATGTTCTAACCCGGACTTTTATGTTGAAATCATTGCCACAGCTCAGTTCACTTCCACCAGGATATCCCCCGGCATAAAAGCCATTCAATTCTTCTGTTTTTTAAACTCTGTTGAAAATGAAGAGCTTGCGCGCGCATAACGTGCTGCATGTGAGCAATCCCTAAGCCTTTGGTGACTCTCCTCTGTCTCTCCCCTCAAGCGGATTGTCCCCCAGGAAGAAACAGTCTACGAACAAGGAACGTTCAGCTTTCACTATTTGAAACAGCTCCAATCAACTTTTTATTAAGGGTTAATTAATCAATCATTAGTTTTTTAGACTTTTCCAAAACACTTCTTTATTTGCTGCTAGGAAGAAACCCCAGATTATTTGAAGTAAAGCTCCATTGTTGTTTAAAGTAAAAGAAAAGAAGAGGAAAAACAAAGTCATATTATGTTAGTTTTAAAAAATGAATATTTGAAGAAAAAAAAAAGAAATTCTCTTTTTTTATTGTATTTTTGCCGTATCGGAAACATACCGAACCGTGACACTGCTGTATCGTATCGCACTGAACCGTGATTTTTGTGAACCGTTACACCCCCTAATATTTACTCAAGAATATTAAAACTGTTTATTTCAAGCTATTTTATTAAATTCAAAACATTAATATATATTTAGAATTATTCAAATGAGATGCTTACAAATTATCTAATTAAAATGAGCAAAATAACAAATTAAGTGCAATTTAAGCAAAAATATTGGTTAGATTTAACAACAAAAAAACAACAACAAAAAAAAACAACGCTAATGAATACTACAGTATGCCAGGCCAGTAGCTGGTGATCAAGAAGCACTGCACAAAAATGTAATACTCATGTACATGACATCCCCTTTTTCACAAATTCACATTTTACTTTTGTATGTGACTTTTTACATAGAGATGATGCAGGCATGTTCAAAAGTTTTCAGGCCCCCAAAACAGAGTCATTAAAGGCCTGTACCATGAAGCCGGATAGCCAGGTAAGCTGGCTAGCCAGGTAAGTTTAGGATTAGTTTGCAATAATCCTGGGTTTTAGGTACCATGAAAGAAACTCGGCTTCAATTCATGTTCATTGCCATGGTCACTTGGGCTGCACGGCTTACCTGCTCCGGGGCAGGTTATTTTCTGGGTTAGAGAGCTCAAAATGAAATTTGACCAATCAGCTTCCATCAAAGTGACATGTGTCTGGTGCAATAAAGCCACTCCCCCAGCTTCTCTTACTCCACATTAAAAACAAATCCTGTAACTCTGAGTTTGTTTAGCCACCATAATGGTACAGCCCCCTGGTGTTAAAAAACTGTCACTGAAGGAGTAAAACAAAATGCTACCATTACAATGGTCAGTGTGTGCTTTATTTGGGCTCTTGACCCTTGACTTTTTAACATTAAATTTTGTTCGGCATATTTTATTTTATTTTTTTTGTTCAATGAAATCAATATTTTTGCTTATATTTTACTGTTTTTGTGCTATTTAACTCATTTTGAATAGATAATTTGTAAGCATCTTATTTGATTAATTCTAAACAAATGTTTATGTGTTGAATTGAATAATATTGCTTTTAATAGACACAATTTAAATTTAATTGAGTAAATATAGCATATCTCTTTTATAGTGTAGTACTAGTTAACTTGATTTTGTTGAGTTTGAACTTGAACTTGATGTTACAGTGTTTATAATACTTAAACAAGGCAAATTGCCTCAACTTAAAACATCCAATGCAGTCACTTGCCTCATTTCTTTCTTTTTTTTTTCTTTTTTTTTTTACATTTTCTTACTTTTGCAGTGTTGGTTGCAAAATAGCACATGACTTTTTCCACTTCAGTGGTTCAGGTGAATAATTTTACACAGACATTTCTAGTCTGTCAGCAAGTTTGTAGTTGTTACGAATGGAGCGAGGCAGAGAGTCGGATCCATATGCAAGTGTGTTTATTAAAGGCAGAGTCGTACAGGCGAGGATCAAACAACGGCAAACGGGAGTA
>JAUCNO010000044.1:5869121-5890725 GCA_032353835.1 Enteromius viviparus
GAAGGTGGAGAGAGCGCTGGTTATTCACTAACTCCACCCACAATCCCTGCCGGACCTGGGACTCAAACCCACGACCTTTGGGTTACAGGTCCGACTCTCTATCCATTAGGCCACGACTGCCCCCTTAGATCAGTGAAATAAAATTTTTAAATGAAAAAAAAGAAACTAAAATAACAGAAAGTTCACAGGAACACAGGCAGAGCTCAGGGGGCAGGCAGCAAATGGTTGGAATCCAGATAAATAGTCCAAAGTGACAACGGGGAAAACAAACACTGGTACGCACTCAGAAGTGACAGCTGGGGCAAATCAAGACTTTAAGTGAATGTTGGAATCTGACTTTTATGTGTGTGTGTGTGTGTAATGAGTGTTTGGGTGAGGTAATGATGTGCAGGTGTGTGATTAATCCAGGTGTGTGTGATAAGTCCAGAAGTGAAGCATGATGGGTCCATGGGTTTAATGCTGGGTTGACTGGAGTGCCCTCTGGTGGAGCTTGAGGGAACTCCAGCTGAATAGCATGAATCTATTCAAGTAAATCTATTTTTGGAGAAAACTAAAGTGTTTTTTGACCTTGCATACATGTAAACCTGTAAACCTAAGAGACTCATAAAACAGTATTAGCAACCTTTAAAATGGCATAATAGGGGCACTTTAATAGCCTACATGACACCTACATTTGGTTCTTGCCTAAAGAGATGGGTATATGATACCTTTATAATTGCGTAATCATAGCATAAAATAGAGAAAATGTCTTTATGTGTGTGCGTGATGTGTATAATTGCAAGTGTGGAGCCAAACCACTGGTCTGGTTAGGCCATTGGTGGCTGGCACGGAGGTCTCCTGCTTTTCTTTGGAATGTGTTTGAAGTTTGATGTAGAGATTTGAGAACCAATCTGGGGTGCGTTTCCCGAAAAGCAACAGTGGTTGCCACTTCCATCGTTAACGATAGAGATCAATGGAACTAATGATCATACTTAGCTAACAATGCTTTTGACATATACTTTTGGGAAACACAGCCCTATTTAGCATTCTTGTTCGTCCATAAAGACCAAACGATCATCTGTGATCTTAAGCAGATGCTACAAATATAAATCGGCACACAAAAAAATAAAATAAATAAATAACTGTTTAGAGAGCATAGACAGTAAAAAACAATACAAAAAATTACATTGTACTACCTTTTTAAATGTTCCTATTATTCATTTATTAGCCTATTTGTTGTTTGTGTTATCTTACATATCTTTAATAAATTGCAGATTCCATTTGGTTTATAATCGATATAATGATTTCATTGTTTTACATGGCTTTGAGTGGGAGCGGAAGATAGGCTGGGTCAGTCTGATCCAGATACTGTATATATTAAAAAGACAGAGCAGAACAAACTCCTAACAGGAGGAGACTCTCTCATGGCATATGAGACAGAAGATCATGAGATTCAATACTGCTTTCCTGCCATCAACTCATCATGTATCAAGGAAAAACGCTCCAGACATGAATACAATATCATGTATGTGTTTTTTTCATTGCTGTCAGCATGGACTGTGTTTCTGAACCTGTTGGTGATCATCTCCATCTCTCACTTCAAGAAGCTTCACACTCCAACCAACCTGATCATTCTCTCTCTGGCTCTGGCTGATCTGCTTGTTGGACTAATTGTCATGCCTATAGCGGCAGTCAATTTGATTGAAACATGCTGGTACTTAGGAGACACCTTCTGTATACTGTTTATGTTGATCATGGGAATGCTCCTCTCAACATCTCTCAGCAATTTAGTGTTAATTGCTGTTGACCGTTATGTGGCTGTGTGTCATCCTTTACAATACACACAGAAAATAACCATGACTAGAATGTTAATTGTTGTCTTTCTTTGCTGGTTTGTTTCTTTGGCTTATAATATTGCGATTGTAATAAGTATCCCATATAGAACAGATCAGTGTTATGGTGAATGTAAAATTATGCTTACGTTTAAAGGGAGAGTAACTGACCTAATATTCTCCTTTCTGTTTCCCTGTACCCTGATCATAACTTTATATTTAAGGATATTTCATGTTGCACAAAAGCAAGTGAAAGTCATAAACTCTCAAATGAAGAGAGGTAAATGTGTAACGGAGGGTTCAGTGAGGATGAAATCTGAGAGTAAAGCTGCTCTGACATTAGGAATCATTGTGGCAATTCACCTGCTTTGCTGGATTCCATACTATATCTTGACTCTAACTGAAAACACAGCAATACCGCCCACCGTACTTTATTGTCTAATATGGGTCTTATACGTTAACTCATGTTTGAATCCTCTTATCTATGCTTTATTTTACCCCTGGTTTAGAAAATCAGTTAAACACATCTTAACTTTCAGAATTTTTCAGCCAGCATCCTCTCGGGTCAATATTTTTACAAATTAACAGTCATGAAATTTTAAATACAATTTGTGCAACGTTGTTTATAGCTTTTTCCTTGAGTTTTTCTGTGTCTCGGCCACATTTCGGGCAAAGTGAAAAACTTAAACAGCAAGACTACATTTAATGATGTGCTGCGTTATGAGAATGTGAATTACTAATAATATATATCATTTTCAAATTTCACTTGTGTCTTTTTTTACCCTATTTATACATGTGCATCTTAAAATTGACTGAGAAATAAGAAAAAAAAAACGGAACATTTTTTACATCACTTTTCTCTGTATTACAAAAAGCAATCATTTAAAAATTAATTCTTCACAAGGATTGAATTACAACTATTACCACCAAGAAAATATTAGCAACAAAACCGAAGCCTCAGCATTCTCTGAATAAGCAATGTAGGGTTCTTAAATTATAGAAGTGATGAATATCACTGCACGCAATTCCGGCTGCAAGAGAGGGCACTATGAGACAAAACTTTGGAGGAACTTGGAGCTTCAATTTTAATTATTTGAACTAGAGAGATTTCAAAAAGTTCATAAAATAACAAACATATTTATTTATTTATTTATTTATTTATTTATTTATTTATATAGAGAATTTCAGACCATCTGCTAAGAGGACTCAACAAACTGACAGTAAAAGAGATTACTAAACGCTAATACACAAAAATATTCAGGTCTTCATTTTCTCAAAGCATCACAGATTTTTAGAACTATTTGTATCGGGCCTTATAAAATCAGGGGTCTTTTTCTCCTAAATTCCGTTTTAGGAATTTAACACAAATCATTGGGCCCTTTGTATGGTATCTGTTTCTGTCATGAATGCCCTTGAAGCTCCACTAGAGGGCACTCGCATCACCTCACCTCCCTTGGACTCATTCTGTCATGAACTGAATTTCCCATCATGCATTGCACACTCTCACCTGTTGGAATTATCACCACACCCACTCAGTCAATAGCACACTATAAATATCTATGTCTCACAAAAGCTCACCGTGAAGTTTTGACCTGCATTGCCAATTTCTAAGTATTCTAGTTTCCTGTCTGTTTCTGTTGTTTTTGACCTTGCTCTGTTCACTGACTCTGTTATTGTTCGCCGCCTGCTTTGACCCTTTGCTTTGTATCATGACCACGATTTTGCTCTGCCTCTGTTGTACCTGGCTGCCTGTGTTTTTGACCCTGTCTGTTGACTTTAAAATAAAAGCGCTTGCAAATGGATTCGAACGCTCATGTTCGTCACAGTTTCTACATGGCTTCATGTGAACAGTCTGAGCTACCAGAACTAACAGTAACATTCTTCCTAACATCTTACTTTTCTTTTTTTAAGATGAGGGAGGGGGAGACAAAGCCTAGGAAGTACATGGGTTGATCAGTCTCATGTTATAATGGCACTGTATAAATGAAAGAACAGTAAGGAGAGCAGAACAAACTCATAACAGGAGGACACTCACTCATGGCCTATGAGACAGAGACCGATCAGGAGACTCAATACTACTTTCCTGCCATCAACTCATGCTGGTACTTAGGAAAAACATTTTGTGGAGTGTGTATAAACACCCTTGTATTGCTCCTATCAGCATCTCGCAGTAATTTCAACACAATTCGTACGAGGTGCCAAATTAGTGCTAATTCGTACAACCTCACTCGTACGATTTTGTACCATTTGTTCAACACTTGTTTATTTTAATACACAGTAACAATAAAAGCTAGAAGTGTTAGACAAACAGTTTTGACATGTCCCTGCAAATTCATTGGCAAATCAATGTGAAATGTGCACAAAATTGACAATTGTAGACCCGTTTTTAGTGTGCATTTCTTTCATACTGTTTTCAAACTCAAATACAGTAAGGAAAATATACAAATAAAACAGATAGAGATATGCCATAAAATGCAAATTTTGAGTGAAAGAAAGAGGCAGAAAAGGCGCAAGCCCTCCATGGTGGTAAAAAGAAGGTTAAAGCCACGAAAAAGTACTCAATGCAGTAACTGCACATTGTCTGACACAAGTGTGTTGCAGACCGCTGAATCATCCAGGTGATTATTTTACTGAATTAACTCACCAGATCCATTAAAGCAACTGTCAATCAGTACCCTTTTACAGGGCCATTAGGACATCTTGCTTGCTATGCCACAAATAATCCAAAATATATATTTTGTTCTTTTCTCTCCTGCTTTGAGCTTCATATGTATTTGACCGACATAATATCGTGTCCCAAAAAACAAAATCTAAATATTTTTTGCTGCCTATTAAAGTTTGGTTCAGGCATTGGAACCACCAACTCCTAAAAGCTGATCTCTGTGTGTATGACAGTGGAATTCATGGAGTAACCCGAACACATTTTCTACAAATTTCTAGAAGAGATATCAGCTGGAAATACAACAAGCACATTTAGCTGGTCACACAGCAGTTTTGGATGTTCAGTAAGTTTACAAGTGTACCTTTACACCCTTTGTTTTTGTAAACCTTTAGGAAAACTATCAGTGCAAATGCTAAGCAAAACCATGACAAAGTGTATCATTTTCTTATTTGGTCTTGGAACAACAAGTGTAAACACAATCTAAATTAAGAACTAAGACATAGTGACCACATAACAAACAGACCAATATTGGTACTATTAAAACAAATAAAGGGAAAACGAGCTTAAACTTCACATTTACTTGCTGTTAACATCATTGCCTCATGTGTTTACATTTTTTTCTAAAATATTCCAAAGTCATTTAAATTGTATATTAAATTGTCCAAGCAAACAACAGTGTTTTTGGTGTAACGATGAGTAACCTGTTCCCAATGGGATGGCTGCAATCTCTTCAGCAACAGCTCTGGTTGCATCAGTTCAGATCTGTTTACATAACACCTCTGATTGTTAGGCTTCAGCAGCAAGTTTAATGAGACTACAGATGATAAATGTCTGTGACAAGTGCTAAAAGACTCTCAAGAGGGTTACACACAAACCAGACCATGGCAAAAGTGCTGATTGGTCACAAAAGAGTTCCCGAAATGATTGCATTGTAGAGCAATCAATAGAGATTAAAGTCTAAATTTTCACTCTCTTTTTTTCCCTAGACGCATCATTATGGATGCCAAACATTCGTAAGAAGTGCTAAAAGCGTCTCTTGAGCATTGCACATTTTTTGTCAGATAAATAAAGGTCCAAAAAAGGTAAAAGTGTTAATTGGTCACAAAAGAGTTATGTCATTGGTAAAGTGCAGAAAACAACAAAGACCAGGTTGACCATCTTGTAACACATAACTTTGTGATAAAGTTTCCTCAAATTTTCATCCTTTTCTTCTTAGAGATAGTAACTTGATAACCGCTTCACCTACCTTCTTTTTCCTAGCTCTCTCATCACACAGCATTCACATTACAGGATTTTTAACTTTGAAACTCAATTATTTTTCCATGACTTAAACAGTTCTATATTTCGAAAGACATGGGTGTACACAAATATCACAGAATATCCAGTTCCAGATTTTTATAATGAATAATTTTTTAGCCAAGCATACTTAGAAGAATAAAGACTGATTAGTCACAGCATAACATTGAATATATCATTACAGTGGAACCTGTCAAGGAGAGGGATACAATATGCAGAAAGTCAAATGTCAGTGGATTCACTTTAAAATGCCTTTACACTGACAACATACTGGAAGTGCTTTTATTTTGTTGTTGTTATTTTCTGTCTTTTTGTCATTTTGGTTGCCGAACGTTCGGTGCATCCTTCTAACTATGTTAGCTCTAACTGCTGAACAGCTTGTTACTGCCCAGAACAAAATGGTGTCAGAAAACCTTGCAGTGTGCAGTATATGTGGATGTGTAGCCATAGACCAGTCAAAGGGCCCATAAGGGCATCCACCCCTATAATATCTGGGAAAAAGATATCCACAAATCCAATCGATGTTCAATGCCAATGTCTGCCAAAAACCACCTCACACACTTAAAGGGAGCTTTTAAGGCATCACAAGTGAGACCCACATGATATTATAAGGTGGTTTTAATGTTGTAACTGATCGGTGCATATGATCACTGTATACATTAATCTTCACATAGTATTATCTTACAATAATTTCTTAATTATTTGGAAGACTAAATAAGAATTAAATAACACAAAATAAGAGATGACAAAGAGTTTAATCTACAATTAAGGACCAGACTTAACAAACTATGTATATTTACTATAAGCATACATTTCTATTACTTTTTTCAGGTCTGGAAATCAGAACACTGAAACAATAAATTCAGGATTTTCCGTGACTGGTTGAACACTGATGTTAAAGGTGAAAGGAGTATTATTTATTTCTTATTGTATAATACTTTCACTATAGTTGAAAATATAGGGAATAGACCATAAAAAAAAATTAACTTTGTTAGTTTTGCTCACATGAAGATGCCAGAGTTTATGAGCTATATTGCAACTGACCACCAGAGGGCAATCAAACATTTTGGCTTCTGGAGAATGAGGCTAGGCTCACCCACAGAACACTGGTTAAACGTCTGATAAAAGTGACAAGTAAAAGTGAAAATACTTTAGGGGGCAGTTTCCCGAACAGGGTTTAAGACTAGTCCTAGTCCTATTTAAAATAAATGTTAAGAGCTGTCTAAACTGGAAAAAGCTTGCACTGAGAAATCTTAAAATACATTATTGTCATTGTTTGAATGACTTAAAATGCTCACAGATAATGCATTTTTGTAAGACATGTTTCTAAAAATTCTTAAATGTCCTAAATTAGCAAAGGTCTCGTCCTGGCTTAATCTAATTCCTAACCAGGAAACCGGCCCTAGGAGTTACATGTTGCCATAGGATCAGTTGATTCAACTAATCATTTTTCAGAATTCATTTTTATAAAAAAATAAAATAAAAAAAACTGTTGTGTGCATGTATACATAAATGTATAAATAAAGTTACACAGATTAATTGTGCAAAATGATTTGGTGACTTTTGGTTGATTAAACGGTCCCTTAAATTTTAAATTCTTCTTACTTTATTCGTTGGCTTGGACAGTGGTGGTGTTCTCATGAAGATCTCATGAAGGCCTATTGCTGGAGTCAGAAAACAGGAAAAATAATTAGGTTACCAAATATTAAAAAGTCAAGCTTTCTTTCAGCAAAAAGCCTTGCACATATAGTTAATAATGTGCAACACAATGTTTTCTAGAGTACAGTGTCACTTGTGTAATTTGAATTTATGAATAAATAAAACTCACATATTCTTTTGCCTGTTAATTTTAAGACTGTTATAACGTCACCCTTCCATTAAGCATGTGAAAACAACAAGGATTCAATATAGGCAGGGTGATGCTCTTAAATGCTTACATGAACAGATATTATCAGAAAGTCAGTCGCGTGAGCTCCCCGTATTGCCAGATAAAAAGGATTCGATCATGCTTGTCCAGTTCAACGTTTAAAAATTAGCGATATTAATAGCTAACGTTACTTTCGACAAAAAAAAAAAACATCATATGTACACCGCCCACGACTTCACCTTTTATAAGGTATAGGCCGGTCGGTTTGACCGGCCAGTTTGTTAATTAATGTTCGTATTTATTTATAATCAGTTTCGACTGTATAACGTGTTTTTAAACAACTTTCTACCTGATATGGGAGACGTGTGGCGTGCTGAGCTTGCGTGTGAGGGGGGAGTATAGCTGACGCGAGGGCTCCCCCTAAAGGCATGCTCGCAGACTGCATGGCCTGGTACAATAATTGATGTAGTCTGTTACAAAAGTTTTACAAGAAAAGCAAAGAGTAGTATTGCTTTTTACAAAAAAAACACTACAGCACTCGTCATATCACTTGCCTATAAAATGTAATGCATTATATGGCATGCCATCTTTCACTAAACTGAGGTTACCAGTCAAATACAGAAAAGTGGAACAAATAAATCAGTAACCGATTTTAAAAAGTTAAAAGTCACCCACTATAACATAACGCTAAACTGCTCAACAAATTGTGGCGTTTGTTTACTGCACTTTTAAATTTGGTTTATTCAGTCAAATTCAGCATCTTTGGAAAGTGCTGGATCAACAAATCCAATCCGTGCAGCCTGACCTCAAATCTTGCTACTAAAATGATCTGCTGCCATCTGGATGCCTGATACCACAGGATACATTTGGATGTTTTGTGGAGTCCATTTGTATATGTTACAGAGCGGTTTTAGTTTTACAAGCAGGACCTACATTAAGCAAGTGGACTTAGTGTTGTGGCTGATCAGTGTGTTTACCGTGAATCTTAATATTTTATCTATTTTAATACATTCCTCAGTTATTCATAAAACTAAATAATGATTTTAAAAACCATGTCAAAGAGATCAAACATCATCTACACAATTAAGTACAATAAAACAGGGTAAATTAGGACAAAACTGCAATCCCATAAAACCACTGATAGGAGTGAACAATTGTTAATAAGCTGTTAGAATATCTGGCTCTAAATATTTAACAGCATAGGTGCATGCACATTTACTAAATAACTATTTCTTCTATAAGAATTAAATTTATGTTACTTTTATCAGTTACCAGTTGTACCTATACTGCAACTAGCCACCAGAGGGCAAAATGTTTTGCCTTCACTTTCATGATGTGTGAGGCACACTTGAAAGATTGAAATTAAAAAACACTTTGGGTGCATGGTGCTTTCAACACACCAAACTGCATGCCAACTTCTAGCTCAGAAAACCTAAAAGTAATTTGTGCAATAAGATTTTAACTACTAGTGGCATAGAAATGACCTGCTTCACCTTGTACTATATTGTGATAGCTCACACAAAAATGTAAATTCACACCAAGCATTTTTTTTTCACAGGATTAAAAATAAGATATATTTTTAGCAGTGTATCTGCAATGGAAGATTACTAAAAAAACTAAATACTTAAAGAAATATTTCACGCATATAATGTAACTCTCAGTGTATAGTGAGTTTAGTGAGGATAAGGTGAGACTGCCACACCCCTTTTTGGAGTAAAAAAAAAAAACATCACTCAATTTTTACTTTCAGTTACTGGAAACGCTTGCCATATATTCTCTTTCAAAAATATGTCTTAAGTTTTGTCTGCCTTTGTGCTTTTGTCTGTTTTGTGTAAAATATTTGGAACCTTTATGCTTCATTACGTCAAAAGGTAAGCTTCAAAAATGATTTGATTTTACTTTAGCTAAAGCTCGATAGCTTTAATTCAATTTGTGGTACTAATATATCATCTAGTCTTAAATCAGATTCCTATATTTTAATGCAAGTGTATTTTGAATTAAAATGTTGCTTTTTAACTCAAAAGGAGCTAATTACTAAAATATGCTTTTGTGGATTTCTTTACAAGACATGGCTAAACTGACGAGTTCTGTGGAGAATATCTTTCTGCTGGGTACAAACAGCCGATGCAAATGTCTGGTGGGAAATAATATTCTTGGGTATGAACATTTCCTGCCAAAGCAGTCCACATTTGATGAAGAGATATCACTGCAGATAGGTGATCAATGGATTACAGTCATTAATGAGCCTCAGACTGTAATTAGGAGCTATATGGAGGCATCGTCTAGGAGTCCATGTATGATTTTATTTGTTTTGCAACGTGACCATGTTTCTCAGAAGGATGTAGAAACATTTGTACATTTTCAGCCAATGTTCAGAAAGAAAATAGAGGAAAATACTGTTGTAGTTATGGTCGGTAGCGATAGTAAGACAGCAGCAAGGACAAACAAGGTGACAAATGAACACCTGGAAAAGGTTCTCAGTCGAAATGGAAGGAAAGTGTGTGATTTTAATAAAAATCTTGAGCGAAGCGACTTCATCAAAGAGCTCATTACATGTTGGAGGAGTGTGCCTGAGTTGCACAAATATGAACATGAAAGGTAAGACTAAAAATCTAAGTTATGATTCCATCTATTCGACCACATATATATTGATTCATTCATTTTCTCCTCAACTGCAGCACATCCATGTCTGTGGAAAGAGAGGTCTGGAAACCACAGGCAGCAATGACACAAGAGCATGTATCAGGTAGAATTCATAATAATACCAATGGTGCACACTATTCCATGGAAAGGGAGACAAGCAGACCACAGGAAGCAATGGCACAAGAGCATATGTCAGGTAACATAGACATTTCTATGCACACTAAAATTAATTTCTAGATTTTAGAGAAGCAACATGTAATGAGAGGAGACTGTCAACAATTACCAATTTGTTTGATATTAAAAAGGCACAGTTCTTTGGCTGAACGACATACAACCAAAGTTTTTGGCTAAATGTCTTGGCCTTGGTAATATTTAAAACACTTACAAAACTACAGAAAATGTTCTAAAAAAAATTAAAATAAATAACTTGCTTTGAACTTTGAGCCAGTAAAGTAGATTTAAGATATTGTATGTAGGCCAACACAGTCTTCATGAGGTGATGGAGAACTGATGTAATATGATGATTCCAAGATCTGAGATGAGGATGATAAAAAAAGGTACACTGTAAAAAATTTGCTGTAGAAATTACAGTATTACTGGCAGCTGTTCGCCAGTAACTTACTGTAAATTTAAATGTATGTTATTTACTGGCAACAGTTTGTTCAAAGTTAAATGAACGTTAAACATTAACAAGTCTTTGTCTTTACAGAATAAACTAAAATAAAAGCCTCATGCAAAGCATTCTGGGAACCAAAATCTGAAAGAAAAACAGAAAAAGGTTGATGAAGGTTTTTGGTTCCCCAAATGCTTTGCAGTAGGTTGTTGTTTTATATTTGTATTCTGTAAAGACAAAGACTTGTTAATGTTCATTTAACTTTGAACAAACTGTTGCCAGTAAATAACATACATTTAAATCTACAGTAAGTTACTGGCGAACAGCTGCGTAACTACAGCAAATTTAGGCCACTAGTATTTTCACCAACAAAAAAAATGGTTTTAAGTCTGTTATTTCTACCTTTTGTGGTAGTGTGTCAGTTGGAAATATCAGTTTACATTTCCAAACTTTATTTTGTCATTAATTGTAATAATGCAGTGCGATTATTGTCTGCACAAGGAGTCTGATAACAGCTAGTTCTCCACACAGAGATCTAATCTGATCATCATGATGGCACATCAATGCGAGCTGTGTCTGTCAGCGTAGTGTCCAGAGTATGGAGGCGCTACCAGGAGACAGGCCAGTACATCAGGAGACGTGGAGGAGGGCAACAACCCAGCAGCAGGACCGCTACCTCCACCTTTGTGCAAGGAGGAACAGGAAGAGCACTGCCAGAGCCCTGCAAAATGACCTCCAGCAGGCCACAAATGGGCATGTGTCTGCTCAAATGCTCAGAAACAAACTCCATGAGGGTGGTATGAGGTGGGTGTTGTGCTTACTGCCCAACACCATGCAGGACGTTTGGCATTTGCCAGAGAACCCCAAGATTGCCAAATTCACCACTGGTGCTCTGTGTTCTTCAAAGATGAAAGCAGGTTCACACTGAGCACAAATGACAGACGTGACAGAGTCTGGAGACGACGTGGAGAACGTTCTGCTGCCTGCAGCATCCTCCAGCATGACCGGTTTGACAGTGGGTCAGTAATGGTGTGGGTGGCATTTCTTTAGAGAGCTGCACAGCCCTCCATGTGCTCCACCAACGCCATGCTGCACCACAGATTGTCCAGGAGTCTTTAGTGCTTTAGTCCAGGTCTGGGAGGGGATCTCTCAGTAGACCATCCACCACTTCATCGGGAGCATGCCCAGGCGTTGTAGGGAGGTCATACAGGCACGTGGAGGCTACACATACTGCTGAGCCTCATTTTGACTTGTTAAAATATGGAATTATTTCTGTGCCAATAAAAATGAACGAAACTTTATAAAACTGAACGTAACTTTCCAAGAAACGATCAAAAATATGCCACTGCAAAAGAAGAAAAACACAATGAAAATGAAAAAATGAACTCAGTCGCACGAATTTAACATGCTCTTCAAATATGCTTCATTTTTTGTTAATGATTTTCAAAGAATCGTTTTCGCGAATCGTGGATTCTGAATACGTTGCCACAGCTTTCGCTTACGCTTCGAAAATTTTCGTTTGCTGTTTTGGCACAAACCTCTCGTGGGGGCGGGCTTAACAGCGATCTACTCTGATTTGCTAATGAGCTTTTGATGGACAGTTGTTCTTTGACTTGGAAGCACAGACAATGACGTCAGTGGCGCACATATTGGAAAGTTGTTGCGGTGTGCAAAAATAACTAAAAGATGTTAACCTTATCAGCAAAACCGCATAAATGTAGCTCGTTTGCATTTAAAGAAAGGCACAAGAAAACTGGTTTCATTCTACCCAAAAGGGCATTCAGAAAAAAAACAGAAAACATCTATGAGTCATCCAGCACTACACGGGCTTTTGTCCAATCAGATGCCCTCCAGAATGAGCATGTCCCTCCCACTAAATGATCTTATCCCTGCTCAAATCATGGTTCGTCGGTGTGTATTTGGCTGTTCTAATACACGCACTTTATTTTGTTTCCCAACCACAAACTGGTTACGGAAAAAGTGGCTGGAGTTTATACATTTCGAAGAAGGGGCTATTTGCGCCAGCTCGCGGCTTTGTGACAGGCACTTCTCTGACGAGTCATTCACCAATTTGGGGATGGTTACTGCTGGAATAACGTGCTACCTTACATTAGCAAACACGGCCGTTCCCAGTCTGTACACCGTAGGCGCTTCCCCTCCCGCGCGAGTAAGTATTGCTTTCTTCAGGAGCTTCTGAGACGTTGCATTTTATTTTAAAAAATGTAATCACTGAGCTCTCCGCCTCGGAAACGTTGCGTGTTCTGCCGAGTGACGTAGCGGCGTCATGACGCAGGAATCATTTTAACCGGCTCTTTCGAACCGATTCTTTGAAATGAACCGTTAAATCCGAACCAGTTCGCGCCAAGGAAAAGAGTCGGATTGCCAAACATTGAACTAGCACAGCGAGCGACGGACAGATATGGTAAAAAGGTGCGTTTTGGGTTGTTATCCGCACAAAACCTTGTTCCCTTTACCCAAACTGCCGTGGTTGCGAGCCCGCTGGCTTGAATTTTTGCATTTTGAGGAAGGAGGAGTATCAGAGAGCTCGCGGTTGTGTGCGAAGCATTTCGCGCCAGAATGCTTCACAAATTTACAGCAGTACGAAATGGGCTTCGCTGACTTTCTTAGCTTGATAGATATGGCCGTTCCGACAATATACACCGTTGGCCCGGCACCGAGCGTGAAGGTAAGTAATTACACCTGCCTGGTTAACATTGCAGTTTATGCTAGCTAAGTACCGCCTACTCTGACCGGAAGTGGCAGTCTGATTTGCGTATAGAGCCACCAATCATGTTAGTTTTTTGCATTTAAAAGGACAGTTCAGCGCAAAAGTAAAATGTCACCTGACGCTCCAAACAATATACAATATATTACAATATAGTTTAAAGCATGTTTTTAAAAGTTTTTTAGTCTGGATAGTAATCTATGCGAACAACTTTAAGAAAATGTCAACATGCCTGTAGGTCATGTTTTTGTAACAGAATATTTGCATTGCTTTATTTCTTTATCTTTCTAACAGCCCATAACACGCGAGGTAGGCTGCCAATGTAGTGCTCCGGTTCTGAAGAGTGTTGCGGTCCAAGCAGTACGCACCCCAAAAAAGCCAAAACGGAGAAGTAAAGGTAACAATTTTAGCTAACAGTTCACTTGACAGTTTTGTTTGTTCCTTCACATGTTGTTCATTTTTATGTGATTTAATAACAGCCATTCAAGTGAGACCTCTTTCGAGTCAATGTGCTAGTGTATCCTGCTCCGATGAGGATTTTCCAGTCAAATCTGAATCTTCATTTACATTAATACCCATTAAAAGGCCACGCATGGAGGATTCTCCTGAGGTGTCGCCATACAGCTCAGAAGAAGAACCA
Source organism: Enteromius viviparus (assembly GCA_032353835.1). NCBI lineage: Eukaryota > Metazoa > Chordata > Actinopteri > Cypriniformes > Cyprinidae > Enteromius > Enteromius viviparus. The sequence goes on from JAUCNO010000044.1 coordinate 5,883,379, forward strand.
ACAGAGGACCCCCATGTGCCTAATATAATTAAAGAAGATGATATAAAGTAAGTCTATTGAAGTTTAAGTTGGGATGTTTTGTAAACTCACATCCATCTATCACGTGACTCCTTTGTATTTCTCATGACAGTGAACGGCACAAACCACATGACATCTAAACTTTAATTCTGATTTGTGCCACTGACACATGTGGAACTTAATCTGATACGACTCAGAGATGTTTTGCAGTGTTACCGCAGTCTAAACAGCCATATCATAATGTTCACATTTATTTTTCAAATCAATGCAAACATAAGAAATGAGCAGTAAAGCTAGCAGTGTGACATAGCCAAATGTTATTAGCTACAACTTTAAATGTTCAAGTTCTTTAAATATGGATTCTATTTTACACTTTAGAGTTGTGGCATAGAGTTTCCTAATCTTATAGAATTGGAATGATTAGTCAAACTTTGTAGTTATCTTTAAGTGTACAACAGTCATATTATAGAAGAAAGTATGCTATTTAAAATTACAATTCACATGCAAATTTAATATATAATACAATATATTAAATAACTGTTTGGTTAAGATTTAGCCTTCTTACATCAAAGGATTGGGATCAAACTCTGGTCAAGGAAGCCAATTTAAAAAAAAGTTACTGATCAATAAATGACATACAAATAGCCATTTTTACACTGTTTATTGAAAAAGCATACATACGTTCATAATTTGTCAGTTATTCTGTAAGTCAGTAAGTCTAATATTAAGTACTTGACACCCCTCTCCACATCCAATTTGCATCATTCTCCACTGTAACCAAGATTGCTCTGTAATAATAGTCAGAATCAAATCTGAAGAGGCAAAGGCAGTTATATTTCCACCTAGACAAAATCCTTATCAGTAACCTTGTTCATTCAGAAGGCCTGGTTTCAGTTCATCCCTGTAAAACACAAACACATACCATGTGCAAACAGTACTTCCACAAACTTGGTCCATTAAATATCAGTTTGACAATACAAGTGATAAAACAACTGGTCCTGTACTCCCAGTTACATTCACTCCAACTCTAAACCTACAGGCATCTTCCTCTTCACATTATATCCTTCTTCAGACTGTAACGACTAATCTGTCGTGTCTTTAGTTTTTTGCAGAGAATGCATGGTGCAAATGCATCGTTCTCAAAAGAGCTGTGCTTTAGTGTTGGAATAAAATCCAAATACTCTATAGAGCATAAATGTGTGAGGGTGCATGAGAAAGCATTTGGAAGAAAGGCCTGCTGGTTTAGTGTTGAGGGCTTGACAGTGTCTTAGTATGTAGAGGCAACAGGGAATGCTTAAAAAAAAACTTGAAGGTAATACCGCATAAAAGACACCACAACATAACACCAAACTGTGCAAGAAGTTACAGAAGCATTTGCACCACAGCATCTTATCCTGCAATGAGTAGCAAAACAGAAACAAGGTTTAAAGACGTTCACCCTAAAATGAAATGCATCATGTGCTTTAAATCATGTTGTCAAAAACTATGGCTTTTGTTCTTCTGTCAGAAGCTAAAAATATATTAAATAAATGTTTTTTTTGTCCATACAATGCAAGTCCAATGATTTTTGTCCCTCAATGTTCCTAACATTCAACAGAAGAATAAAAGTCATACAGGCTGCAATGACATGAGGGCAAGTAACTGACTGAATTATCATTTTTGGGAAATCTGTCCTTTTAAGAGGCCAAACAAACAACAACAAAAAGACATAAATACAGGGAAAATGTGTGTTAACGACACTGAATTGAGGCAGATATGCTTTGAAAAGCCAAACAGTAAGACGAGCCATTCCCGGATTTATGTACCTTCTCAGAACGTCTGCTGCCAAATGGTAAAAAAAAAAAAACTGCACACTGCATGCAGACTGTACCAACTGAATTGTAATGCTATCTCATAACACTGCTGACCAGTGTTATTCTGTAACATTTATCAGCACAATTTCCTCAGAGCTGACACGTACAAAACCTTCTGCAGCAGCTACACTCACAAACGCCCTTTTGGAACAGACTTCGAGTAAGCGTTTGTCTAAGTCAATGTGATCAATTACATGCATATGGTTAAAGGTACTTATTTCAGTGGAACAACATAAGCATGTTCTTTAAAGGCTGGGCAGATGCAAGGAGATGTAACATGTTGTATATCCACTGGAGAATCACATTCTTTAACCATGACAAAGCAAAATGATGAATATGCACCAAAAAAAAAACCTTGACAGACTGAAAATCTTACGTTCTACCCTTTGACATAGGGTAGCAAAAATCATTCTAGTGGTGTCCGGAGGCTAATCTCGTGTTTGTCTACCGGAGCATGGGTCCCCCACAAATCATAGGTTGAGTTAGTCTTCATGCCCCTCACTTTCGGTTCAATGTTCAAGTAAATGAGGTAGGGTCATGAGAATGAGGCCTCAAGTCTACAATGATTGAAATTTACACTGGAATACCAAGACGATGCTTCTTTTTCTTAACAGACTTGAGCCCTGTGAGTCTTCGTACATCGTCGTCACCATCTGAATCCTCCATTTCATCATCTGCAGAGAACAGAATCTGACCAGCACAAGAGGAAGAGGGCAAAGAGAGTTCAATGAATCCTTTTTTTTTTTTTTTTTTTTTTAAACAAAAACGGGTGATACTGAAAACATTTCATCCTAAAAAGTGGAATACACCTGGATTCAAACCTGAATAAGTAGGTAATATTCTCCATTACATTCTGACTGAGCTGCTCATGCCTTTACAAGTGAGAAAGATGGACTATAATCACTTGACTAAAATGTCTGACATGTCAACAAATTAGCATTTGACACAGATGGAAGGAAATGGAAGTCTGGAAGGAAATACTACACTTACGACGACCGTACTCACTCACGGTCAAGTTCCCTCCTAAAATGACTTGCCTTCTCTCAAATCTAGCACTAGGACCAGATATACATGTATTCAGGAGATATTATTGGGTCATACAGAAATATTAGTAACATGTCTTCCACTGAAAATGAAGTATGCCCAGAATTCATAACTGGATGTTTCGTTAGTCAGAACAGTCTGTGCAGCGCTCTCTGTAAGACATACCTGCTTCGTTAGATTGTAAACTCACTGACTTGACGTCCCATCTAGGACTTGGGTAGAGGAATGATTTTGAATTTAACAAAATCAAGAAAGGCCAAAATATGAAATTATTTTAACTTTTAATTATTTTGAAAAGTGTTTTATACATTCCATAAACTATTAAATGTTATTAATATGATGTGGAGTAAAAAAGCAAATAATTTCATTTCTAATAAAAACTAAATTATATTCCAAGTGTTTTTTTCCCTCCAGAATATAACAGGGGTAAAAGTGGTTGACTGAAACATTCAAACCAGTCATGTTGTTGCTGCTCACGTAATTATTAGGGACTAAGCCCCTGTTGTAATTGTTAGTTTATTCTTCTTCCTGAATAGGAGTCTACAGCAGCAGTATGAACAGAATATGGGAAATCAAGTGTCGAGATGGTAATGAATCGTGGTTTAACCAATTTGAGTCTCTAGGATAAACTCTATGGTCATGTACGCAATGCATTTAAATGTGGTTGTCAGTTCACCTTTTAGTGCTTAATCCTGTTCTGTACACACACAGTTCAGTAATTAAGGGGAGTGACAAAGGATTCTACTACTAAATTAACTCAAAATTAAACGCAAAAAGCAGGTAGTGACAATCACATTTACAGAAATGTTGTGCAGCGTTTACGGAACCAAACATAACAAAAGGTTGTTGATGACGACATCATGGGACTTCAGACACTCCCAAACGACAATAGGGGCAATCCAAACATTACGGTCGAGCAAGAGCAGGTTGCTTAGCAGTGATTTTAAATAGCAGAAATACATAACGATGCCTCTGCCTATAGCGGTTTAGTTTGACACGTTTTCCCAACTCTGATGTTTATTTTATCAGCAGCTAAAACAACCATTGTTTTGAGAACTACAGTACATTACTATGGTATCATTTAGGGGATTCACTCTCGTGTTTAAATACAGTTGTCACTTCCGAATTTTTTTTTTATTGTGTGTCCTATAGCACTACCAGTTCAAAAATGTATTTATTTTTTTTTAAATAAACTTAACCTTTGTTTCTAGAAAAATTAAGCTTAGTTCATCTTAATCTCCTCTTACTCCACCCATAACGGCAGTGGCCATTGTAAATAATTTAGTATTCTGTTTTTCGTTACTCCTTCGATATTGGCTCAGAAGATCTTTAGACTGAGCCACACAGAAATTACAAAATTTTGTTCAAAAGTTATGGTGTCAGGGACCTAACGTCAATCCAAAATTGTTTTTAAACTAAACTCGTTAGGCTGAGGTTGCCAAAATTTTTGGGGAAAAAAAATGGAAACTTTTGCTTATAACTTTCAAACAGCTTTCAATCAGAAATCTTGAATCATGATTCATCGAGTCTTGCCAAATTGGAGGATACCAATTTTGCCAGTATCTGATGAACTGCTTGTCCACAGTTTATAATTTTGTCATAAATTGCAATCTTCTCTGCAATTTAGAGAAATGTGGTAAGGTTAATTGACAGCATGTCCTGGAGGTTCCCAAGAAGTCTGAACAAAGTGCAACCTAGTGTTCCAGACATACAAAGATTTTTTGCAAAAATGCTTATAAACCTTTGACACTTACAGTTGTTTTCTGTCGATACATTTCTTGGATTCTGAAAGCATAATTTTACCAGATTTTGTTTATCCGCTATTTTAATGTAAATAATGTTTTTTCATGACTCTGCCTATAGGCTTTGTCCATCTTTGGACCGAGTTGCACAGAAATGATATTTACTACCCAAGAAATACCTCTCCAAAGTTAATCATGCCTGTGTATGTTGACTTGTTCGTCATCTTATTATGCTAATTGGTTAAAATGCAGTTGCCATTCTTTTTAATGTGACTTCCCAGCTATCCCGATGCACTCTAAGCCTTTCAGGTTGTGTAATCCCTGTGGAACATTTTTGGACCCCATGAGGTATTGGGGCCAGAAATTATGAATTATGAAATTTATTTCTAAAATATTATCTGATATATATAGAGATGCAAATGATTAATGGATAGATGCAGGATCCGGAATAATCATTTTCCTTTTTTGCAGTCACATCAAATTGACTCAGCAAGAGTAACTTACTTCTGATTCAGAGTCATCGTGTGACAATGCCCGTCTGTAGCGTACTTTGCTGCTGCCACGAGGGTCATCTTCTGCTTCCCTCTCCTCCAACTTGGCTTTTGTTCTGCCCTTCTTCATTAGGAAGTTATCTACCACCCAGAACATCAGAGCCTGGACACACACACAAACGGGCGTACATTCAGACACAAACAGATGTGTTGCAAAAATCAAATCCTGGAGGGCCACAGCTCTGGAAAGTTTAGCTCCAAATCACAGAAGTTTCTAGTGATCCTGAAGAGCTTAAGTAGCTGGTGCAGGTGTGTTTCATTAGCAACTGAGTTTGAGACCAATGATTTAGATTTAAGCCACATTTTCTCTACATAAGAAACAAGTACAATACAAAAAAAAAAGGTACAAATACAGCAAAAATATATACAAATCGCAACATAAACAAAATTCAAGAACCACTAGAAGGATGCAACTACCGTTTAAAAGTCTGGTCTGTAAGATTTTTATTTTTTATTTTTTTTAAGTAATATTTTAAATCAGCAAGAATGCATTAAATTTATCAAAAGTGATGGTAAATGTTATATAATTTATAATGTTACAAAATATTTATATTTTAAATAAATGCAAAGAATTCTGAAAGATTTTTCATGGTTTACACAGACACACACACAAAATCATTATTATTATTAATAATAATAATAATATGCACAATTTGAAACGTTATAAATCTGCAGATAATTTCTAAAGGATTGTGTTACACTAAAGACTAAAGTAATGGCTACTCAAAATGTATATCAAAGGAATAAATTGCATTGCTTATTTTATTACAAGTTATTTTAAAACTTATTTTTCCACATTGTTCTTGTTTTTTTCAGTATATTTAAATCAAATTAATGCATCCTTGAGAATAAGACACTAAATAAGCGAGACGAAAAAAACAAAATAACAACAACCACCAAACAAAACTAACCCCAAACATCTAAATGGTAACGATACATAAAGGTGTGTCACTTACGTTTACAAAAAACGGGACAATTAGCATGACGATAGCTAGCTCCAGATGAGGGTTTGTTATGGGATTGAGCATAGCCAGCTGTCCAACACACACAAAAACACCAATCAAAAACATCATAAACAAAACCACCCTAATTTAAAGACAGTTTTTGGGTGGAATTTTTCCTCGACTGCAAGTAAAACAGTATTATAATGACAATGAATTTTCTCCAAACATATCTGTAAGTACAGAAAATTTAACCACAAACATCAGTTAGTATTTGGACACCTGACTGACCTTCTTCCACTGTGGGAGGAGGAGGACCAACATGATCATGACCTTCTCAAACATCATGATGACAATGTAGAGAGCACACTGACCCACCCAGGCACTGCACTGAACCGGCTCACCTATGTGCAAACATTAGAAAAACAACACTTCAAAACAATGGTTCTCTCCAAGAGAGCCCCAAAATAAGCATTAAACTAATTATATGTATGTATGTATGTATGTATATATATATATATATATATATGAAATATCATAATCACAATTATTTTTATTTATTTCATTTTTTTTAAATCATGATTCTTAGTCATTAATTTTACCATTCAAGTAAGTTATCTGAGCAGTACAAACAAAACTAATTTGCCTTTTTTTATAAAAACAAAGCTATTCAAGGTAATAAAGTATAAAATAAAGAAGGGCAGATATTTAGGCCAAAATAAGCAAAGATAAAAATCATTATCATTTTATTTTATTCGAAGAGATACACATTACAAAAAACATAATATGAATAAAACAAACGGTGCTTTTATTTTTCAGGAAGAGTAGGTATTCAGCAGTATTGAAAGGTGAAACACTATATACTTCTACACTACATCCATCATTTACTCACTCTCAGCTCATTTTTATCTGAATGAGTTTCTTTTTTCCGTTGAACATTGTATTAAATTCAATGAGCCCCAGCTACTGTTTGCGACTCAAAATATGTTATTTTGTGTTTAGCACAAGTAGGGTTGTAACGGTATGAGATTTTCATGGTATGATAATCGTCTCAGTTTCACAGTATACGATATTAAACAACAGCTAAAATGACCCATAAATGAATAAAAGGAGATATGGGTTTTGGTTGAACATTTTTGTAACAAACTTTATAAAAAAAAAAAAAAAAAAAAAAAAAAAAAAAAAAAAAAAAATTAAA
>JAUCNO010000044.1:5890735-5902760 GCA_032353835.1 Enteromius viviparus
TGGGTTTTGGTTTAACATTTTTGTAAAAAAATTTTTTTTTTTTTTTTCAAAAAAAAAAAAAAAAAAAGACATGGAAGGATGAGTCTAAAAAAATAAATAAAGCTTTTGCATCTCCCATTTGAACAAAATAAGGAATAAGTTATTTCTCTTTATATTAGACAAGAATAAATCAAGCTATTCTTCTTTAACAGCATTTATGAGAGCAATATGTGCAGGGTCATGTTGGATGAATGTAAACATGGATGTAAAAGGAACTGAAATGTGGATATAACTTGGATGGATTGTCTGATATAATTGGTCTGGATTCTATAATGCAATACAAAATATTTTATTGAAAAATCAGGTGAATTAAAACTTTAAAATTAAATTTACTTCTCCATACAATAGATCTACTAAATTAAAACATGGGCAAAAAGCTAACATATTTAATAACAGTAATATATTGCAGTCTTCTTCAGGCTAAACTTTTTTTATTTTGACAGGTTGTACTAAACACCTTTGAGTTCTCAGTTAGTGTATTTGATGATTATTCTTTTAACTAAGATCAAATGATCATTAAGTGTACACTGAGAGCAGCTCTGGATATGTTGATGGGTTCATATCTTCTCATAATGAGGGAGACAGCAGACGCTTTAAAAACCACGAGCATCACGGCTTTTTTTTCCAAAACCGGTAATAAGCAAATGTGCACGGTATGATAATCATACATGTCAATATCACGATAAACCGCCATACCGTTACAACCCTAAGCACAAGAAAGAATTGGGACAACATGTGAGTAAATAATGACAATCATTTTGGAGTAACTATCCCTTTAATGACAAGCGGCGACATGTTTAGTTCTGTCCCTTTAAGAGCTGCATGCATCTAATATACTGACATGTTTTTCTCTTGACTGTTTACTTTAGACACAATCAACTGTGTGTTTTTGACAGTATTACCAGTGTCACATGTGATAAATATCTTATATCAGTAATTAGGCTATATTTGACAGGCTTTTAGTGCGCGCGCGCTTCATGTGTACGCACATCCAGGCAGCACACACATGAAATGTTTAATCTGCAAGACTTTAAGGCGAATAATGTACTTTTGTGATTTTGAATAAGTGCAGTGTCCACTGATGTGAATGTATGTCGCGTTGTACACCATATTGAGACGGAGAGGATAAAAAAAAAAAAACGATATTCCTTAAAAAGCAGATTGTGGAGTCCACGATCAAAAATCGCCATAATGCCTACCCCTAACATAAATTTTATATGTATATATATATATATAATATATAAAATGTATATATACACACACACACTTATTTGTTAAGTCTTATTGGGTGAAAAAATGTTAAGAATCACTGCTTGAAAACTTCCTGTTCATCAATCATCATAAATGTATCTTCCACTGCCAATGGGATCCAACAACGCTGTATGTGCAGTTCAATTGTTAACTCAAACAAGAAACTAGCGTTAAAATTTGTTAAACTAGTGACATCTTTCATCTAAATTAACATAATTGCATTACAGTGCCTTGAAAAATGGTCTGACTTGTTTATTTTCGAAGGAACCTTAATTCTTCCTTATTGTTTGGTTTCAGACAGGCATTATGCTCTGTGAAGAACAAGATTGCTATCCTAATTTGAAAAATAAACTTCATTCAGTGAACACAATTTGAACAATGGTAAGGAATGAAAGGGCTGATTCAATTTCCCATTCATGAATCCGAGGACTGCCCTCCTCATATGAGGCCACATTCACATAAAGAAGCTCAGCGGAAGTGTCTAGTCCATGATTAACTCACGGTTCCCACAACAATTTCAATTTACTCCTGACAACTGATGTTAAGGCTCATACCATACTCTCCAAAACGCAGCGAATCCCACTGTCTCCATTCAACCACAGCACTAACAGCCTTCACTCCGCCATAGATCACCAGCATGCCCAGTGTCGCATCCAAAAGGAAGTTGATCAGGTAACTGCGGAAAACAACAACGGGAGTTGGTCGCCAATCACAGCTGATAACAAATATGTAAAAACCACAGACACAAAACACTGCGGGAAGTACAAGGATGTGTGGGGGAAACATTGAAACAACAACGCGCACAGACTCACAGTGAACATGGGTCCTCCTCTGTGAGGTCAGACAGGTACACATTGGCAAAGTGAATGAACAGCATCCCTATGGCCTGTTTGGAGGTGTCCAGAAACCTGAGAGAGGTGAAGGGGAGGAGGGGGGGGTGAGAGGGAGTAGACCTGGTTAGAACTCACCGTTAAATCACGAGGGGAACGGGGCTACAGAGGGTTCGCTAGATCAATCTCAGGTCAGTGAAGAGCAGCATTGACCGTGCACATGTGTTTAAGTATCTAGGACTTGTTAAAAAGGCAGTTTACCAGATTCTCCAAGGTCTCCGTTCATGCTTGGGTTCCCTGAAGCGTTTCACTGTGGAGAGGAAACACAAGCTTTCATATTGGAAGCAGGAAATGGTGATCAATAATGTCTGGCACATGGGGGAGTGCAACTGATGCTAAAAACTCTTTTTTGGCCCTATCAGATACAGTGCTACGAAAACGCAGAGGTCAATAAATAATACAGGAGACATTTCAAAAGGGGAAGAACTGAATGAGGAACTGCTTCATCACAGGTTCTCTGCTTTCACATGCAAAACCAAAGCACAATGCGCAATTGTAGCTGTCATTGCAAATTTCCCCCTAAGAAAAATAATAAAGCGCTTAATGTTTTCTTTTTATTTCTATTTTTAAAAAATGACATTTTCTTTATTAGTTATTTTATATAATATATTTTCTATGTATCCACCCCAAAACATCCAAATATAATTTTAGATTCTGAAAAGAATAAATAAATCAGCATCTGAAAAGTAAGAAAAAAAGACAAAAACAAATGCAATTGTTTTGCTTTAAAAGAAGAAGTGAGAACTGCTGCTTTTTAGCCTGTGGAAACCGCTAGTGCAGCCATCCTAGTTCCCAAACGTGACCCAATGCTTCACACAAATAAAGGCCAGCCTGTTTCACACAATGGCGGTTTGTTTGTGTACAGCTATTAACTGTGTCCCCTGAACACAATCTCTTGCTCTTTACGATTACAGCTCACATAACCACTGAGATGGTGACATGTAACTCACAATTTCACACATCTCATATATTACTCTGGATTACCTTGTACTTTTTGGTTTTATCATCTTTAATGAGTTATTAAGAGACCTGAGAGTCAGGTGATCTCTTGGTTACTTGATGAGTCATAAAAACCATGAGTTCTCTTACGCATACACATGCAAAATTATCCATTAGTTATTATCAAATGAAATTAAACAATGTTTTTAATTGCTCGATGCTTGGAAAAAAGGGACTCAAAGTGATATCAATATCATTCCTCTGTGTTTTTGACTTTACAGTCATTGTTCTTGGTAGGAACATCCCGACACGGATTCCTTCACGTCAATGAGACATGTAAGAGGTGTATGCAAGTACACACATGCCTAAAGACCAAAGGTCTGTAAATGACCATAACAAGTTAAGAAGATCTGAGGTTGTGGCCATGCAAAAACCAAAGAGCCAACATTTTGTACCCTTTAAACATACTCACACAGAGTCTTTAATTAGTGCAACTGCACGATTCACAAACATGCCTTGACCTGTGTGCTACTAGGACCAAACCCTTAAGTCTTCAACCAAACCTTTGAGTCAACCTGACTTCTTCCTTTAACAAACTTTTCTAGATGTGGGGCAACAGTGCATTGTTGTTTAAAAGATTTTGCGATGTGGCTGTTGTTCTCAGAAGTGGACGCAGAGGAATGCAAGTTTGAAGGGACTCGTTTAAGTGGACTAATGACTGGATGGGTGCCGTCAGAATGAGACTCCAGACAAAACGGAATACATTGCTATCATTTTTTTCATGATGGATTTGAATAGTACAAGCATGCATCTTTTTTCATCACAAGATGAAAACTGATGGACTTCAGTGGTGTGGATTATTGTGATATTTTTTTTTTTAATCAGCTGTTGGGACTCTGATGGCACCCATTTAATCCATTTGGTTAGCAAGTAATGCCAAACTTTCCAAATTTGTTTTGATCAAGAAACGAATCTCAGACTCACCTGAGGGTTATTATCTACCGCTTTAATGAAGATGGTTACCCTGTACTTACACATAAGGGTGCTGAAGGCCACTACTCCCAGCAGGCCCTGCAGGAAGATGCCAAATGAGTCCATGAAGTCCCCGCTTGAGCATCCTCGGTTATCAGGAACAGTGGGCGAGGAGTTGGAGGATTCAGACGGCAGCTGACCCTGCGACAGCACGCTGACCCCAACACCCGCCATTGCTCAACACTTGGTGGATCACGAGTGTTTACCAAAAAAAAATCCAGAAAATATCAGTCTTGAAAGGTGGAGGTGATCGAAAGGACGATGACACAGCTATGGTACATAATGAAGGCTCTCCTATGAGCCTCCAGTCACGGTTACTGAAGCGCAGATGTATCGTGTTTCATACTGGACCTCGATGCGTCGCCATCCAGTTGTAAGCTACCTAATGTCTGTCAGCAGGTTGTGCTGTATAAACATCTCCTTCAGCATCGAGTAAACATGCTACAGACAGAAGTGTATCGATAGCTTGATATCGATGTTCTCAATACTACAACACACACGTTGTCATGGAGATATTTATCGGTTATATTATTGAACAGCGCGTGCGGTTAGCTGCTAGAATAAAACACTGTGGCTTTACTGTTTAAATAAAGCAGTTACGGTTAAATTAAATCAAGAAATAAGGTCTTCACAACTTCACTTTCCGCTATAACGCGTTTGAAAGCCAAATATTACGCGGCTAATGTGGTAACGTTAGTTCTGCTGTTTCGTAGCGAGAGTCCGATCAGGCAAACCAGCTGAGGAAAACCCCGCCACCGCTGCTTACAAGAAAAGAGTTGATTCTGAGTCGCTCAGATTCAAGAAGCTCCAAAACTAGTCACATACGTATCTAGTAAAGAGAACCATTATCCGTAACGGCAGTACACTTCCTTTTCCAACGTATTCAGGTGCCGTTTACACTCATTTATGCGACGATCTATTGCGTCATCAATATGTCAAGTCGGACTAAAGCATGATGGGATATGTAGTATTAAGAAAATTCCTGGTCGCGGCAGGTGCATTTCCTGAAATTACAATACATCTTTGAACATTAAACATGAACATTAAAATTTTTGTGTTGTAAATAAAAATGTACTGTTCCCAAACTTTTGAACAGTAGTGTAACTGCTGTAACAGTAGTTCTGAAGATTATTATCAATTTTAAATAAACGCTTCTCTTTTTAATATTTTAATGATCAAAGAATCCATGCAGCTCAACTGTTTCCAACACTGATAATAAAAAATCAGTATATTACAATGATTTCTGAAAGGATCAAATGACGCTGAAGAGTGGAGTAATGATGCTTTGTATCACAGGAATAAATTACATTTTAAAATATATTCACAAAGAAAACAGTTATTTTAAATTGAAATAATATTTCACAACATTACAGTTTTTATACAGTCCATTAAATGTGCTCCCCCTTTGCTAATTTCTGTTTTAATAAAAGGCTAGGCTATGAAAACAGTTTCAACAGAGTTGGCTTAATGGCTAAGTAAGGCCTTTTATTGTTTTCCATGTTTTCAATTTCAAAGTTTAAGCGTAATGGTTTGTGTAGATAATGCAGTTACACAATGAACATGTCCCTTTTCAAGTAAATTGTGATTCCTTATGCGATTCCCAATGACCAATATTATTTAATGATAATAAAAAACATTTAATGATTATTTTACCTATAATATAATATCAATATTATCATTTTAAGCATTAATGATTGATTATTATGTGATTTGTTAAATTGTAGTTTAGCAGTTATATAATATTTAAACAATATAAATAATAGTTTTCATAATATTTTCTATTGACCTTTGCTATTTTCTATTCTCATAAAAACTTTTTTCTAGTTTTTTTTAGGACTTACATTTCAAAAAGTAAAAGTCAAGTACTTCAGGCATTTTAAACAGCTTGTATGGACCGACGGATGTGACAAGTGGCCAGGTATAGTGATCCATAACTGGAATTTGTGCTATGCATTTAACCCATCCAAGTGCACACACACAGTTGTGAGAAGTGAACAACCACACACACACACACACAGCCGGAGCAGTGGACAGCCAGTGCTGCGGTGTCCGGGGAGCAGTTGGGGAACGGTGCCTTGCTCTCACCTCAGTCATGGTATTGAAGGTGGAGAGGTTGCTGGGAACTCACACCCACCACCCACAATCCCTGCTGGACCTGAAACTCGAACCCATAACCTTTGGGTTACAGGTCCGACTCTCTATCCATTAGGCCATGACTGCCCACATGAACAGCTATGAACAGCTGAAATTACAAACAAATTTATGATGAAAATAAATACTTATATAAGTAAATAAAGTCTATGGGGCATTTTTCATTTTTAAAAATTAATGATAAAAAAAACTTTGTCCAATCAGTCTAAAACGATATAGCAACAAACTAGAGTAGACCTTTGGGCTAATATCTCTACCGAGTTTGAGGTTTGCGGCTTTAAAAAATTATTCTAATTATTGCTTCAATATTACCCCCCCCCCCACCCCACCCCCACGGACAAAAAACTATCACAGCCCGAACCACTTTTTTTACAATTTCCCCTTGAAAAAAAACAACAAAACAAAAGGCAAGATTCTGTTCATTTTATTTTTCTTTTAAATAATAGTTTCCACCAACATATAATTAAAGGTAAACCAATATTATTTCAACAACTTTTAATTAAATGGATGAAAACCAGCAAATGAACAAAACAGAATGTGGCAAGACATTTCAAAACCATCTTTTACCATTTCAGCACAAAATGCTTAAAGGAGGATCAAGGGACATGGACTGCTAAATCAAGAAAAGGGAGACTGTTGCATATCTCATTATCAATTCAAATACAATCCATAAATAACAAATCAAATAATGATGTCTGGTTGAGCAGAGGGCATAGCTTTGCGACTGCAAGACCAAAACCGTTCATTTAGACCGTTACAACATAGAGGCCCCTGAATTGATTTAATGCAGTATATATGCATTTAAACTCAGATGCTGCATTCTATTTAATGTTAAAATATTACTTTTACAAGCAGACACATTTGTAAGAGTACAAGACCCTTCAGTTTGGTGTTGTTGATAAACCCTGGTTTAGCCATTATGAATATTATCCCCATCACAGTCACTGACAGAACCTGAAATCTTTGTGTGCTTGCATCTTAACCAAAACACCTCGTCGTTTGTTTTATTACTCTGCACTTTTATTTAAGTATGCATCGTTAGGATGAGCAAATGATTATTAGTATTTACAGAAACCACAATGGCCTCATCTTTTACACTGTTGTGCTACAGCGTAATTCCCAAGCTTTTTATAAAAAAAACAAACAAACCGAAATGGGAGCATTAAATCAGTCCCACTAAAATTAACATCTGCTTATTTACATTATTTACATTCACGCTCCTGTATGTACACGTTTGCATACCACTTACAGTACATGGGCAATTGGTTTTTGTGCTTAAGGTAATTGCATTGTCATCCGCTCTACAGTTAATAAAGGTTTCAGAAACAAGAGCTTTGCTTGTTGCAGACACCGAATGGACTAGTTCCTCTGACTCAGGTCTAACCTTACCCTGAGCTGAACTAATCTTTAAAAAAAGTTCACAAACCTAACAGTTGTCCAGGCTTAATTTGAGATGGAGAGCCCAGCTGTACAAGTACCAGATTCACCCTGTTGAATAACACCCCTCCAGCAGTATCTAAAGGTACAGGAGGCGTCTAAAGCGCTAAGTGATTTTAAAGGTTCTATGATCCATAGAGCACAAGGAAGATCACAAACATTAGGAACATCACCCAAAAAGTCAAAATGCCCTGCGCTTCTTTACAGAATGTCAACCTCAGCTGGCAAACTGTTGGTAAAATGCTAGCTTGACCCGCTCGATGTGATGGCACAGCTTGATGGCGGGGCCGAGCTTCAGGTCCATACATTCTTGGACAGTGGGAAGGTTCAACAGAAGCAGCGCTTGACCGTCAATTTCCTGTAAATGAAAAAAAGTCACCAGAAATAAGCTTGTGAGCTATGGAATGTAGTTTATGGAATGTATTGGGGTCCAAAATGTCTACAAAGCTGCCCACAAATAAAGAATTCTCACAACATTCTATTCATTTTGTTGCACTTTTGTTCACATTACTTACTAACTAGGTTCCTCATTATTAACGCTGTACTTATAATATGGTACTGCAGGTAATCTAAGACCCTTTAAAATTCAATCACAGGTGCTCACAGAAGTGTATTAATGGTGATGTGACTTGATGTTAACGTATTGGAGCTGTGGATATATTAGAAGCGTGCGTTCATTACTTGATCCATAAAGATGCGTGCCAGTGGAGCACAATCAGTGGTCCTGATAAAACGAACAACGTCTGTGACACTCCATTCCAGTGGACTGCTGTCCAAACAGAGCTTCGGAGGAACTTCAGTACGTGGACTCTTTAGAAGACACAGTTAAGACACAGTCAGTTCTGCATGAATATGTTATCACAGACAAAGCAGTACAAAACCTAGTTATGGAGTTATATTCCCAAAACAGGCATTTTGTAAGCCAGCAGGTCTCAACCTTTCTTACTTCAAGGCCAGTCAGAAACGATATTTAAAGAGCCCGATATTTGTAGTTTTTATGCTAAAAACTGTTTTCTATTTTCCCACATTAACCTCTAAAATAACTATGATGTAAGATTACATCTTGATCTTTAGACTTTAGGATTACGTGGTTTCAGAATCGGCCGTTACCTACTGATAAGGACTCAAATGTATATGTATTATTTTTAACACATCTATAGTTATGTGGTGGCACATCAGCTCGGGTTTCTGTATCGGTAGATACTCAAAATCAAGTGACTCGGACTCCGACTTGAGGGCAAAAAACATGATTGGGACATCCCTAATACTTAGACTAATTAAAAAAAAAGTTTTTTGCAATTTTACCACCTCTTGGAATAGGCCCCAGTCCCATGTATAAGAATCAATGCTGTAAAATAATATTAAATATCACATTATTGTCTAATAGTTCAAGAAGTTACCTTGGGTGAAGGAGGTCTGTTCTCATCATCTGAGCAGGACAGTGAGCGAGCTTTACGCCGTCTGCGTGTGGGACGGGGGGTTTCTGGAGGGGATGGGGAAGGGGTGGGGGGCTGTGACTTCTTCTCTGAATATTCAGAGTCATCCATCAGCTCGTCTTGCAGTTCAGAGCCTGTGTCTTCACTTAGAGAGTCATCCTCATCTAGATCTTCTTCATCACCACTACCCTGTAAGACCAAACAGCGACATTAGTAGATTAGTATATCCAGTTCAATGCTCCTTCTGGTTTAACATACATATATATATTTTCTATATTAATGGCCATGATATTCATTTTGATAGTAGACGCATCTGAATTCTGCTCATGGGCTAAATCTAAGTGGCAATGACATTTACTCAGAGTTTCGCCAGATTGTGCATTTCACATTCTAATGACCACATTAAAACAGATGGAGGAAGATGGTTCTTGTCAAGCAGTTACTCTGAACATATCGGATTCATATTTAGTGTAGTCCAAGCATCTGAAAATCTTGGTTCAAGAGTCTATTTAACCCTAAATATAATCTAAAAGTAAAGCATTATGATGTTTAAGAATTTGGACTATTTGTAGAACACTCATGAAATTTGTGGCATTGAGAAAGTTATACTAAAATGTGTTTGTATTAATCTTTTTACTCAAATTGTTATGCTTATGTTTATAATTAGTAGCAGTTTTAAAAAAATTCATTAGAAAAATGCAAAATATGAGCATTTTCAGTCCAATGTTGCTTTCTTTTTACCTGTGGGGAACCTGCTGGAGTGTTGTCAACTGAAGCAGAAGAACGTCTCTTTTTGTGGACGAAGAGCTGCTTCCTCCTCTTCCTCCTCCGGCCTCGTCTCTTCACGCCTCCCTCTAGGTTGGAGTGTCCTCCGGGAGGTCGGCCCACACGCCTGCTCTTTTTCTTCCCATAGTAATATGCTATAAAACAGATACTGTTAGTTTTACAGAGAGTAGAGATTCACATCAGTAACACTCAATTTGAAAAAAAAGGGGTGAATTTGTCCTGCTCATTATATTTTCCATACAAAATTAAGCATTAATAATAAAGTTTATAGATCATAATCAGCATTTAAGGCTGCAAAGCATATATATTTTTACTAGTGTAATAATAACAACAACAATAATAATAATAATAATAATAATAATAATAATAATATGCTTATATATTTTTTACACCATATAGAAAAAAGTATAATAATAATGATAATAATAATAATAATAATAATAAAATAACATTATGGTATGGATTTATTCCTTTAAGCAAACATCATATTTTAAAGTTTTGATTTTAGGATAAAATGAGACCTGGGAGAGTTTATTATGTAATTCCTATACGTGTTGATAAAATAGTGAAAAGATGCTCACTGTATTTAGTTTTGGTGAGCACAGAGCAGTTCTCTGAGCAGCGCTCCAGCACCATTCGTGGGCCGAACAGGTTAGGACAGCACTCCAGTTTAATGCAGGTTTTCCGACAGAAATCAGCCACCTGGTCTGCAGTGCGAACAATCTCTACTGTTGCTCTGTAACTCTTCCCTTTGTACCTGTAAAACACAAAGACTGGTCAGAAAACTAAAAGCAAACTATTTATGTTAATTATTATAAACAACGTGTTCCAACAAACTGTTAAATCAACTTTTTACAGGTACCTCTGTAGACATGTTTCCGTTTCTCTTCCCTTTTAAAAGAAAAGAAAAGTTTAGGTCAACATATACTCACTTGGCTTTAAGTGTCTCTCCGTGACCCTGCCAGCGGCCCTCTTGGTCCAGCTGCAGCTCTCTCAGCACTCGACTGGGCTTATAGGCAGAATTTATCAGCAGTGTCAGCACCTGGACAGCCCACAGGTCAACAGGTCAGCATTACCAACAGTCAAAACACAACAGTTCAACTCCAGATTCTGACACGTTTAAAGTTATTACAAAATGCAGATAAATACATCTTGTTTTAAATGTATATATATATATATAATATATATATATATTAAAGCACCCATAAACATCTAGGCTATTATTTTACATATTTCTTTTTTATTTTTACATATATATTATGCTTATTATTTTTATTATTATGTGCTACTATAAATGTATTACATTTTTTGTTATTTAAAAAGAACTCATCAGTCTGTCTAACCTCCTTCAGCACCAGGACACAGTTCCCAGGTCCTACACACTGCGGCAGCTCTGCGATACGACCCTTATTGAGGTAGGGCCCGGAAAAGCAGCGATGGTTAAAATAGATCTTGGGGCAACAGTACTTGCCATTCGCCTGGCCTGTTGGTAACACAGACAAAATTAAATTTAGTTCCATGTTAAGAGACCACTGAGCTCTTAATAGTGTTTAAACAACTGATTTGAATGCACATGAAGAAATGTTTATCTAATGTGTATCTAGCACTTACCCATCTCAGTCTGACTGCTGTTAATCTGTTTGGTAGTATCAGGTGAGGAGTCTTTGGATGGTACCCGGCTGTGACAAAAAAGATAAATAAGTGTTTTTCCAAAATCAAACATAATTGATGCAATTCATACTATTTTGTGTCCTTCTTACTGTTTCTCTGGCTGAACAACTGCAACCTTTCTCTGTTTCTCCACTGCAAAGAACACATAAAACATTTAAGTCTCATAAAAAGCCAACCCTAGTTAAAAATATACAAAAAATACAAAAAATGTGATTTGACACTAGGGATAGTTAAAACCTATTAGCATATTTAATTACCTATCACTCAATACTTCGGATATAATACAATACAAAAATTAGGATTTAACTTTATAGGGTGTTAGGGCTGGGCGGTATATACCGCACGATATATTATGCGCATCTCATCAGTAAAGCCGGTTCTTTGATTAGCGCT
>JAUCNO010000044.1:5902860-5936984 GCA_032353835.1 Enteromius viviparus
TCAGTAAAGCCGGTTCTTTGATTAGCGCTAAATCTACGTCACCTGTATTTAGAAGGAACGCTAGCTTATACACAGAGTCTAAATACAGGTGACGTAGATTTAGCGCTAATCAAAGAACCGGCTTTACTGATGAGATGCGCATAATATATTGCGCGGTATATACCGCCCAGCCCTATAGGGTGTACTACTTGCGATTAATGTTATCCCTAAAATGTGTTTTAAATATCACTATTGTATGATCATTAAATAATATGTGTCTTTAAATGCAAGACATTTAAAATGTACGTAAAGTATCCTTGCAATAGATCCACTTTAGCTTAATCAAAAATACTTTAAATGTGCAGAAGTACTGCTGAAGACTAGTTAAAGTGCATCAGGTACAAGATTAATTGTTCCGATTTAGCAGACTTCACGTATATCAGTTTAGTATACCAAAAGTACAATTGCAGGTTATTTTTATTCAGAACATAAATACATTTATTTGCAGTATACTTAAAATATATAGAATTTTCTTGACTTTCATTAGGGAACATACATATCAATTTAAGAAGGCATCTGTATGCACAGCACCTTGGCTGTAAAACTGACCTCTGGGCTTGCAGGGGTGCTGAAGAGGATAGCCATTGGTCTCACACCAGCTCACTGGAAAAATATCCATGGAGTCTGTGTGAACTATGATCTCTGGGATGGCTTGCTTTAGTCCTGAACATAGAGCGGGAGGGAGAGATAAATAAGACTAATGCTCATGTCTTCTGACCTTCTGGAATGCCTATAAAGGGTTAAGCCCAGTCTTATATTAGTCCATTAGTGGTCTTGCTATTTTTAAATCAGGGTCTCTGCTTTGTTTGTGGCCAGTTCAAGGAGACACTGTACAATTATTTTTGGTCATTCAGAGCTGTCATGCTGCAGAAAAAAAGTAATGTTGACATCACACCTTCTAAACGAACCCACATGTGTTGACCTTTGACCTTGGTAACAGTTGCTACGTGAATGTTTTCAGGGCAGAGTGGGTTAACAGCCTCCAGCATCATAGACTCTTTAATGCACTGATCAGAAGGGTCCTACAAGGAAATAAGAGAAGCATGTCAAAGTCTCGCAAGAAATTCTTATATATATATATATATATATATATATATAAACAAAACAACACTTTTCAGCAAAGATTAACTCAATGATCAAAAGTTTTTATTTGAAGAATTTTTTCAATGCTATAAAAAATGTTTAGTTTCTTTTGAACGTTGTATTCAAAGAATCCTGAAAAAAACATATACACAGATATACAAATATACAGTATCACTGAAACAAATAGATAATAAATGTTTCTTCAGCAGCAAATCAGAATATTAGAATAATTTCTTAAGGATCATGTGACACTAAAGACTGTAAGAGAGTAATGATGCCGAAAATTCAGCTTTGCCATGGCAGAAATTATATTTTTTGATCAAATAAATGGTGAGCATAAAATACTTCTTTCATAAAATATACAGTATAAACATTTTCATGTAAAAATGTAAAATATGCATTTTTAATGTACTTTTGCAGTGCCATTGCACCAAATATGAAGAATGAGAAACTCACAGGAGGAAAGCTTTGCTGAGGGGCTGCTTCAGCTTCACACTGCTTTAGATAGTCTGCCCAGTCAAAGTCTTGACCTTGGAACCCTACAAACACACAAACACACAGGTCAACAAGTGCACCTGAGAAACTGTCAACTGCACGACTCGCTCCCTAATATGCATATAGATGAGAAAATAACTGAAAACGCTAGATAAAACAAGATTTTAACTTTGAAGTAAATCACAAACAGAGCCCCAATGGCAATTGAAAAGATGAACTAATCAATATGTTGATTGGCAATTAGCAGCATGTGAGGCGTACAAGAGATTTGACAATAAACACTTTGATATGTGAATGCTCACAGCAAGGTCCAAAAAGGTCAAACAGTGTCTCCCAGACTAAGACAACAGTACATCAACACAATCTGGTGTCAAGAAATCACCTGGAAACCAGATCAAAATAAATGATGAATCACATTAATAGATTTCCCACCCAGATGGGTTTATGTTTGGCTGAAGCCTCACTGTCTGTTTCCAGCTGTTAAAATAGGGAGGGATCCAAAATGGCACGGCCAGCCATCCCACATCAGCCATTAGGTCTAATGACTGCTCTGCTGAGCAGTATAACAGCCAGTGAATGAAACCATTTTTCAGGACAGAGAGCATCCTACAGCAAAGACACTGCTCGCTCATGTGAGAGCATTGCCACAAAACCAATGTTTCACGGACAGCAGTATGAACTGAAATGCTTGGTGGGATATTCAATCGCCATATCTTTTAGGCAAAGTTTTCCTGTTTGAGATGAATGATGCAATTTTCCCGTACAGACAGTTCAGGACTTGTAAGACAGCATTCCAAGAAAAGAAGCTGTTCTGAAAGAAAAGGGTGGACCTCCTTTCTGTTAGGTCCTTCTATTAATAAATTGTTAGACATTTGTTTAATTTCAGTTTCCTTACTGTATATGACGAATAAAAGCAGGCAAATGTACAGACCTGGAGGGGGGCTGAGCTTAACTCCGTTCTTCAGACTCCACTGTGTAGGGAAGATTCCTGGACTGTCTTTGTGACATAAGACAGAGCGCCCGCCTCCATCTTTCTTTGCCTCGTCTCTCAGATCGTCCATTTGCACCAGAAAAAAACGGTCATTAAACACCTGTTTAAGAGCACAAAGAGATAAGATGAAGGGCACAGTAATCCTGTTCATCCTGAGCTGAGTTATCTGGAAAACACCCATGTTTATGGAAAACACCCATCCTTCAGTGTGAAGTGTCTGACCTTGATGTGCGGTAACACTGAGGAGACTAATTCTTTTGACCCTTCTGAAGGCCTATTTTTCATCAACATCATTTATAACAGACAAAGGTTTTGCTTGGCACTAACTGAAAAATAGAGGTTGTTTCTGGTGTATAGCTCCAAATTAGCATTACATTTGTCCTTTTACAGAGCTATAAGTATTAGTGTAACATGTCCAAACTACAAAAGTCTTGAATATTTTTGGTGGTGATAACTTTACGATACCTTCGTCACAGTGGCTGGACTGATGGTAAAGGGAGCTGCTGGGTCCACAGCTTCCAGCTTCATCCCTTCAGTAAAGGAGTGTGGATTGATGGCTGATCTGTCCTGAATACAGAAACAAGTGTATAGTCTGAATATGACTGAGTAAATAAAAATCTAAAAATAAAGTAGAAAAAGCATTATTATTAAAAATATTTACACAAAATAAATAAACATACAAAAGCAAGTCTTTTGAAGTTATAACAATACAGTAGGATTTACTAAAGATGCGCAGTGAAGAATTAGCACTGAAAAGGCTTGGATAGTTATTTTTTGCGTCTGACCTTATTGTATGTACATCTGTAAAGAGTATTAAAATAAATCACGCAACATGATTTAATCCAATTACTGGTATTTGCACCATTAATTTAACGCATCAAAAAAGAATGTCTTGTCTGAACCTTTATGAAATTGTTCTCTAATGCTATTTTTCCCTAATGATAACCAGTATTATCATTTTCTGTATAGTGATCTAATTTTGCATAAAATGCATATAAATTGCAATCAAATGATCAAAGAACTGACAGCTGTCATACTGAAAATGATTGTCTAGCACAATGCATTGTGGGATTCAGTGTTGAACGCAACGTGTTCTGATGGTCATAGCTAAGGAAAAGTTTACATAACATATGCATTCTATATGTGCAGAAAAAAAAAAACCAACCAGCAGCATGCCGCTCAAAAATGACTCTCAAAAATGAGAGTTTTTATATTTCTCCTATTTAAAACTTGACTCTTCTAAAGTTACATCATGTACTAAGACAGATGGAAAATGAAAAGTTGTGATTTTCTAGACCGATATATCAGCGTAATATCATTGTGCCTACTGCACCCTTAGTATGGCAGCAAAGTTCTTTTGATTATTACGCCGAAATGAGAGTGTAGTTCCTAGTTATATCAGTCTAGAAAATGTTCATTTTCTGTCAGTCTTAGTACACAACTAAAGAAGAGTCAAGTTTTAAATAGGAAAAATATTGAAACCCTTTTAAGTGAGATGCTACTGGTCTATTCAGATTCAATGATCTATGCTAAGCTATGGCTAAAAGTGCTACCGCCAGACCCAGAGATCGGCTAAATGGATTCAAAAACAGTAAAACAGTAAAACTTAACTGTTTAACACTAGGGAAGTTGAAAAATTAGCCTATTTTCAAAAAGTGTTGTGTTTCTTTATCCGTCAAGTGCATGTTTACATAGTGTTTGCGTTTCACTGCTCAGTTTTTCTATTCTGTGAATCTCCATAACTGTCCAGTTTATGGATCGCAACAACAAGCAACTTTCGGGTCAAAGTCACATTCTACTAACTATTAATCAGCCTTTACTGACCCTGTAAAACTCCTCGTTGATGCTGGAGTCCTGAACCTGTGAGGAGAGGGTCTTCTTAACCTCCTCCCACTCAGCTTCAGTGCGCAGAGCGAGCAGAGCTACAAACAAACATACACAAAGGAACAATCACCTCTCTGCTGACCACATCACATGTGTTTATCTTCTAAAAGCTAGTGGACTCTGTTCTAAGCTCATGTAAACCCTTCCCCCATCCACCAATCCCTACTATTGATTAGCTAAACTGTAATATGTGGGTCTCCTGGGGTAAAAGTACTTTAGTAGCGCTTAGGAGGACAATACAGGCTACCTGCCTTTTTTCATGTAATCTAAACTTTCAGCATGGAACAGTTTAGTTGATTTGCACATTAATAGGTCAGGAAGAAGCAACTGTGAATCGTGCTGGTTGTTCATTCAATCATCCAGCTACAGCAAAAAAAAAAACCTAAACATTCACGTTTATTTCTAGTTTCTGCTTCTGTTTCCATGGTTTTAGCTGCACTGACCTCATACTTTCTTCAAAAGCTAGCTAGTGCTTCTACTTGGTACAGCATTGAACACGAAAACTGGCCATGCTAGTTATAAAATGATACACTATGCATGCCATCCTAATTAGTGTGTTTTCTAAGGACTTTCCGATATTTCAAGAGATGCATCACAAAGATCTTTAGAAATGATAGATCCCTCACCCGCTGGTGGTCTAATGGTACAGCTGTGCTCCTGTGCCCAGCCTGGCAAATGAAGCAGGGGGTCCAGGTAGAAGATCCACGTGATAGATTGGGTGTCAGGGAGCCCGTCTGTGCCGGCATATCGTAGCCGCAAGCGACCCCCTACGTTCTCCTCAATCACTGCAGACCAGACCACCCCAGCATCTTGATGGTCCACTAGCTGGACGTTTAGACCGGGACTTAACAGATCTATAGGATTACAGCCACGCTGAGCCTACAAACACAAAAGAAAGTGTTAATTTAATATGTAATATCTTAGCTATAACTGTTGAAATTTTATTGTTGTGCTACATACATTAGTTTCAAAAACACAGCTAAAACAAGATAACATTCATTTATATTTTTAATTAATGTTTTTAAATACTGTTTTACAGCACTTGTGGTTGATACAATGTTTTAATGTTTTTGAAAGTAGTATCCTGTACTTGTCAAGACAGCATTTCTAAAATACAGTAAGATACAGTGATTATGTAAACTAGTATTAAATTGTAAAAGTTTACCATTTTAATATTCTTTAAAATATATTTAATAGTATATTTTTTTTCTGTGGTGGGAAAAGGCTGCTTTTTAGGCATCATTATTCCAGTCTTCAGGATGACATGGTCCTTTAGAAATCACCCTAAAATGCTAATTATGTGTTCAAGAAGTATTTACTATTAAATTATCAATATTCAAAACAATTGTGCTGCCTATTTTTAGAATGATTTTTTTTTACTATTTACTAGGGGTGGGCATACATAAATTTTTTAATCTAGACTAATCTAGATTAATTTCAAAATTAATCTAGATATACTGTATCTAGATTAAAATGGCTCATTTGAATTCTGCCAAAGGCATTTAAAATATGTGTGCTACCTAAATAAAGGCTAAAATTTAAGCCCTATTATATTTAGAATATCTGTGTAAAAGTACGGTTGTGAATCTTGGTTTCACAATTCAATGCAATAACATTATTATTATCAACACAATGGCCCAGTTTCTCAAACATGGCTTAGCTTACGCCAGGACTAGTCCTTTGTTAAATTAAGATATTTATGCATCTTTTTACAAAATGTTAAGATATGTCAGAGGCAAGATATTTTCAGTAGAAGCAGTGCATTTTAGCCTGTGACTCTCTTAAGCCTTGTCTGTGAAACCAAGAGAATATAACATTCTCCTTCAATATTACTGCACATGGATACATTTTAAATCAAATTTATTTTGTGCAAAATTTACATTTTTTTTTTTCATTACAAACAGGCTACTCTTTTAAAACTATAAATACGCTATATAAATAAAAGTGACTTGACTTGACTTAAAACGTGCCTTTTGAGCATACGAAAGTTAACAGAAATAGTTTTGAATTTTAAAAGTTGGATTTTTCTTTTTTTCACCAGCACTCTATACCTTTTCTTCTACTTTTATTGCATTTCTCTTACCCCTTCCAGGAGACTAGCAGGTACACTGCAAGATTCAGCCAGAGCTTTCTCCAGCAGCGCTTCCCAGTCCTGGTGCTTCTCACGGACACCTGAACACAAATTCAGAGCATTTTAAAGGCATAACAGATCTAAGACTATCCTGCTGACAGAATTATGCCATTTTGCACTTATGATGCCTTCACCATTGACATGGTATTTTGGGCCATGAGCACAGCTGTCAATAAGGCACAGGCAGCCAGAAGCAAAATGCCAGCAACCATCTGGACTCCCCCACGTCTGTACCTACTGCAAAATTTTATGCATGAAAGAAGCTTTAAGTATTAAAATCAGTATTTTAATAATTTCAGAGGAGCAAAGGCCATGCCCATCAGCAAGCTAAATAAAAGCCCCAACACAATCACCCCTCCCCCATTTCCTGAATATGCCCACAAAATGACTGAACAACCACCTACAGGAATTAGCACTGCTCTGCAAGCAAAACAGCACTTGAAGAATTTAAAGAAATGTGTAAATTTGGCACAGTGCGGATGATGCGCACAAAGTGTTTTGCAAATGAGAGCATAACCGCTGCAGAGCCTGAATTCAAATCACCTTTACCTAAAAATGTTGTCTTGAGCTAGAGACTAATGAAACAATTAGGGTCTAATTGTTATAATTTAGACAGCACAGTGAAACTGCTATGTTTCTGCTCACTCTCTGGAGGTCGCATGGGTCGACCCTGCTGCTTGCTCCATCCGATCGGGTGCAGGTCAGCGGTCATGATGTCACACCAGAAGTCTGCACGACGGTCATCTTGGTATCCCTCATATCGTAGCAACAGCAGCTGTCCGCAGGTGGTGATTATAGTGGCCACCCAGTATGTCGTTTCTGATTCAGTACGCACACACACCTCCAGCTTCATACCAGGAGTCAGACCCGTCTCCAGGCCCTGGTCCACCTGCAAAAAAAAAACATTTGTCTGAGCAGGTGACAGAGCAGACACATGGCCAGGTGACACCTGGTGGGTAAACTACAGGGCAGCATGGGCGTAATTTTGGCCTCACAGTATTTTTATACTACTAAAGTATTTATTGACAATTTTAATTTGCTTTTAATTTAATTTTATTAGTATTCTCTTTTTTTTGTTGCTTGTGGCCTTTTTCCTCCTTTATTATTTAGACTTTTCAGTACTTCACCTGAATCTTATTTCTAACTTATTTTCATCTAATATTTTATTTACATTTTAAGCTTTAATTTAATAATTTGAAATGTTTTTAATAGATTTAGTTTTAGTAAAAAGGTTAGTTCACCCAAAAATGAAAATTCAGTCATTAATTACTCACCCTCATGTTGTTCCAAACCGTAAGACCTTTGTTCATCTTCTGAACACAAATTAAGGTAATTCTGATGACATCAGAGTCGTCTGTCCCTCCATAGACAGCAATACAACTCAAATGATCCCAGATCCAGAAACATGGTAAAAACATCAGTAACAAAGTTCATGTGACATCAGTGGATCAACTTTAGTTTTGCGACGATAAGAGAATACTTTTTTAAAAAGTATGACCACTGATGTCCCATGGACTGTTTTACCATTGTTTTTACATTGTTTCTGAACCGTGGATCATTTGATTTGGATTGCTGTCTATGGAGGGACAGATGGCTCTTTGATATCATCAGAAATATATAAATTTATGTTCTGAAGATGAACGAAGGTCTTATGGGTTTGGAACAAACAAGGGTGAGTAATTAATAGGGATGGGTACCAAAACTCGGTTCTGCTATCGGTACTGCAAAAAAGAAAGAAAATTCCTATTTATTGCTAAATAATCAGTACCTAGCATATTTTATCTATTTGTAATTTGCGATAATATTAAAGACATTTGCCTGCATTTGTTATTGGCAATCTCCCGCGTGAAATGCATAGGTTCCGCTGTACATAGAACATTTATAATTACTTATGCTAGCAGGCTTCCAAATAACGACAAACATCACATAAGGTCTCTCTAAATTAGTATGTTATAGTCATGTTGATAATTTAATAAACACACATTTTGGTTACATTAAAAATAGTCATAAATGTTTAGAGTATTATTTTCTGCAGTAGCCAAAATAAATTTTACACTAAAAATGCCTTTACAGTACTGTATTTACAAATAGATGTATAATAATAAACTATATATTTTTTTTTTTACAGTCATTTGTTTTGTTTGTGTAATATTTGCTCAAACATTGGTGTTTGTTAGGCTACTTTTTTTTTTTTTTACATAAAAAAAGTAAGTGTTGTTAATTCTGTTCTCAATTATTTTTTTATTATTATTATAATTTTTCATATTAAAAACACACAAAAAAAGTACCGATAAGAGTACCGGATTGATAAGTGGTATCGATAAAGGTAGTAATACTGTTAAAACCTTAACGATACCATCCCTAATAATCAATGACAAAATTTTAATTTTTGGATGCAACTACAAGCTGTCTGCATGCCATCCATTTATGTCATGACTTCCACTGAAATACATTTTAAAATGAACAAACAGTTGCTAATATAATCAACATCAAATACATTCAGCGACTCCGGAAATATGACAGCTAGAGATCATTCAGTGAACTCTGCAGAACTAAACCCTAGTATTACAGCATATATACTATGATCAAAATCATCAACTTGGAGGACTTTGCCCCCACCATTTAAATACCTGGGCAGTGGTATTCCTTCCCCGGTTAATTTCTGACCCAGCAAAAATATTCTTTAAAATCTAAATGGTCACTTATTGGTCTTAAAGATCCAGTGAGAACAAAAATACATCACTAATGCATAGCAAGTAATCTTAAAGCTGACTTGTTACATTCTGGCTCTAGTGCACGCTACATTTCTGTTTTTGCCATCAAACACAACATAGGAGATGAAATGTCTCAAAATTTTGAAACATTTAAATTGGGTACTGGTGGATTTCAACCGGATTCTTTCAGAGAACCAGTTCAAAAGAGCTGTTCATCTATGAATCACCCTGCTAGCTCACACGCTCCTGCAGTAATGGCAAGGTCATGGGTTTGATTCCCAGGGAATGCATGCACTAATAACATTTTTACCTTGAATGCAATACAAGTCGCTTCAGATAAAAGTTTCTTTCTAATAAATAGAAATTTTTCTCTAGCTGATTGCGTCAGTATTTTAGAAAAACATGTATTTGCCATATTCAGATTTGATTAAAAGCTTTCAGCTTGGTTAAAAAAACAAAAACAAACGTCTTTTCTTTAGATTCTAGAGATGGCTGGCATGGTTTACTCACGTGTTTAAATGCATGATGGGGAACAGAAAGTGTCCCGGTTTCCTCCAAGTGGTCATCCCAGTTAAACTCTGACACATCCTGACCAGAGTCTGCATCTGAAACATTAAACAAACACTGCAGAGTTCATTCAGCTCTCTCCACAAACAGCCTTACTACCTTACATCAAACCATATCAACAGAGCATGAAAGGGAGTACTGATATATTTTATACAATTTTTAGCTGTCCTTTGCTTGAGATTTCATGGAAATGTCTGTCAAACACTGTGCCAGTCCAATTTACATATGCACAATACAGCTCTTAATACAAACATTTAAGGTTCAAAGGGTGGACTATAGTTTTGCTTTTCTTGAACTTATTTAGCAACTGTGCAGAAGGAAAAAAATAAATAGCTTACCAGACTCCAGCGCCTCAAGGCTCATGTCTGAAGCCCCCGGAGGACAATCAAACAGTTTCTACATGAATAATAAGAAAGGAAAAAAAAAACAAATGAGAAGAAAACAAACACAGAACAAAGAGAGATGAATTATGATTAACGAATAACAATTCATATAAAATAAATTCTTTAAAAGTATTTGCATGTGTGTGAGAGAGAACGCAGAAACATGAGGGGACTTGCACAAGCCACATTTCACCCAGACGAGTTCATTTAAATAAGTGGGAGGAGGAATCCTTAGTCTGTTGCTACAAAGATAAAAGCCACTTCTGTCACTCAGACTCCCCTCATCACCTCTGAGAAGCCAAAATGCATCACAATGCCCAATATAGCTCTGCAAAATGAAAAAGTTAAGCAGATATAACATGGCCTAAACAGGAAACTCTAATAACGCAACAAACATAGAGAAAGACACACCAAAAACAAGACACTCAACTAGAAACTTAACAAAAGAAAAACAGAAACCAACTTTGAAAGTTGTGTTTCAAGCTCAACATGCAAACTTAAATGTCCCTTTTAAAAAACGCCAAGGAAAGAAAATGGCTACCAAAGTTGCATTAACTCTATCTCTATTCATCGAGAGCTGTCAAGCTGTCTTTGTAAGGTTGACGTCTCTATTAAAGAGAGTCAGACATTCTCCCTGACAGCCGTTGGCGGGCCATGACCCTCCTGCTCTGCTGGGATCAACTCTTTCAGGCCACCCCCCTCCACTCCAACACCGTCCCAGAGCCCCCGAGCACAGCCTGGGCCACAGACACAATGTACCGGGGGTCATGGTGGTCTCCAATAGGGACTGAAAAGAGCAGCCAGGGCTGTTTAAAAAGCCATGTCCCGGTCCCTCAGTATGAAAATCAACTGAACTAACTAAAGCATGACGTGAATAAATTACCCTTACAATAATAAAAAAAATGGTTTCTTAACATTTAGTGTAAAATACATTTGGAAGCTTATTAAAGTTATTTTGGGCATCAGATTAAATAAACTACACATAGTGGAGAAACTACAGCAATTTAAGGGAAAGTCGTTGGTACTACCATGGCTATTTTTAATCAAGTATACCAAGATAAAGGAAAGTGTAACACTTTGTTTCAATTAATTATTTAATTAATTTAGCCCTTTTTCAAATTCATTATTTCTTTCCCCTCACCGCAGCATGCCAAACAACTGAGAAACATACCAATACGAAAAAAGCCAACACATTTGCAATGATGTCTATTTTTTTTTTAAATAAAATGCATATGTTAAAATTACATATGTGTTTGAAGTACACTACATTTTCACAGTAGTATGGACAAGAGAACTACTGATAATGTAGTAACTATGGGAGTTAGGCAGAAACTATGGTTGCCATGGTGATTTTTTAAGGGAAAGGTAGTCTTTGTTTTCATTGTCTGCAACTCTATGGTTCAGTGCTATCCATCCTAAACACTGATTTCATATTTTCATATATGTCTGTAACAGAATAGTTTAGAAATCTACTATTTACGGTGTAAAATGATTTAATGTGGAAAGTGCACTGCTATTATAATCTACTTCATGTTATAAACAACAATTTTTCTGCACTTAGCTATTTGTTCTCAATCATAATCCCTATCTCTTAACCACTTATGTTTTTTTTATGGCAAGTGCATATTTAAAAAGCAAATAAAAATAGCAATGATGCCTTATTTTGTCAAATGCAGAGACATCCAAAATGATGCAAAGACATTCTTGAAACACGAAAATGTGATTCAAAACCACTTCTGTCATCCATTAATCAACACGAAGCCATGCTCTTTGTGTTTCTAAGGGCAAAAACCTACAACTTCTACTGTCATCGTGACCATACTTGTAACGTTAGTTTCCCCGATGGTGTTGCGCTAGTCATGAAGGAACGAGAAGACCCCGGGACAGCGGAAATCTATTTCTGGTGTGTCTATGAACCCTCAGCACATTCCTGCCAAACTCTGCCGCTCCATCACTTCAAACTAAAGACAACTTCCCTCCATTGATCAAGGGCTAGACACAAACAAACGCAAGCGAATTAACGTAACGTTACGGAAAGAAAGAAAGAACACGACACATGACGCAGCCAGTGACCGTTATGACGTGCACAAACCGTTCAAAGACATTCTGGCGAGTTATTCTTATAAACTGTTGAGAAAAATGAGACTTTCATAAAAAATATTAAAATATTTTTCTTGGTGAGACAACAGTTAAAACCTCTTTTTTAATGTTTAAAGACTATACAACAGTGTCAACTAATAATGTATTTTTATGACGGAACGAACCCAAATGGGAGTGATGGTGACTTATAACACAACTTCTATTATGTAACACGGCCAGAGAATGAAACTGTCATCAATCCTACCAGCTTACCATTAAACTTTATCTTTCACACACGAACCTTACTAAAACCCCACGAAACAACGCGACCTCCTGCAATCACAAGAACGCATCACTGTTATGTACAACCGCTGGTCAAATAAACGCCATGTAGGAAATATCGATAAATAAAACCAATAGCTGGCGTGTAATTGAACTCATTTAGCGAGTGTAATTCATAGAAATCGCCTAACGGTGAATGATGATAGTTCCCTGGTCAAGCGCAGTGTGTACGGCTAGCTACATATAACTGGATAATAGCATTTAATACATTCACGCCGATCAGGCAACTTTCATTCCGAGAGACACATCGCGCAATTCAACATTGTTAGACACGAAACATTTCCTCGGCGCTGTTTCGCGAGGCTTTTTTGTTGATGCGAGTGCGGCTGATTTCGTGCACATGCTAAAAACGCCTGTAACCAAGTCAAGTTACTGAAACGTCATAGCTTAAGCAATAGAGCCAGGCACTCATACGAGCGAGCACAAGTCACCTTTTTTTGGAGACGGGAAAAAAGATGCAGGCACAGCCAAATCGCTCGTTAGAGCCAGGGTCGATTAGGGCAAAGGGTAAAATACATAAATATTTGGGAATGGATTTCGTTTCTTACCAGTGAGGAGTTTTTCAAGTCGGTTTTAGATGCCGTGTCTTTTTCCGCCTAGTCGTTCACGACCTCATTCCAATATGGCACAAAGTGAGAGTGCGCATGCGCCGTGTCTCGCGCGAGCCTCTCATCCACGAGCTAGGGATTGATATTTGTTGGCTTTCGGCGATTAAAAAGGCGAACTTGCCACATATTTGAACGCAACGTTCACAGTGTCCCACCGAAACAACACTGAAATAACATCAATACACCACTTTTGTTGATTATTTAAGCTTTTGTTTGAAATGTGCATATAGTGAACAATAAAAACGCTGGGACGCAATATTAAACGTCATAACCAGTTGGAGGTTGGCGATTATTCTGGTTTCTAGAAGTTATTGGGATGAATGCTATCAATGATTCTGCACGCCCTGCCTCTTCGTCGTTTTGTTCAGTAAAGTGTTTGTCCTATTGGCTAGAAGGTACCATTAAACAGAGCTTAATCTATCACAACTGCGCCACGCTGAGCCACCAGCCTCTGTAATCTTTCTGGATCCTTCTTTGCAAACACTGATTTTACATTTTATATGTTATTGATTGATGTATAGCATATGAAACGATTGATTCAAAAACTTCATTATAAACGTCCATTTTCCTTTTGGTGTCAGTATTTCAAAAATCTTTTTAAAAAACATAATTAGTTTTGATTAATAAGTCAGGTACTGTCTATATAAAGTATAGATAAAATAATGTTTCCCATAAGACAGGGCTTATCCCTTTGAAAAAAGAAACAGAAACTAAAAAAAAAAAACTAAAAAGGCTCTTGCTGAATAACTTTCTTTACTACACACTCATTTTTGGCAATATGGTGCACATTTTTGTAAACTATGTTCTAAGAGCAATTATCTTTTTAACAATTTTTAACAACTTTTTTTCCCCAAGATAAGTGTTGATTCATCATGAAACAAGCTGTGTGCATTTTCTAAAACGCTTAAGGAAAATAGTTGTGGAAATTAAAGTGTGTGTGCTATTCCTGGTCTCAGATTATAACTATTAAAAATTATACAGAGTAAAATCAGAAAGTTGCATCCAAAAATATAGCATATTTTATTATTTCTTTTAAAGAAATTGTGCCTAAAAGGAAACTATAATCAAATAATAAATGCATATTTTTTCATTTTTTTTTTAAATCTATGGTTTTACAATGTGAACCAATCAGTCTTTTATTCAAAATGGGTTTAACACTAGTCAAACATGTGACCACTGACATGTTTACATGTATTGTGAACATGCTTTCTAGTCATTCAGACCTTTAAAATATGATATGCATAATATGTGGTAGTTACACCTGTATACTAACATGTTTTTTGCGCTTCCTTTAATGTAGCTTTGACAGAGACATCATCTATCCAAGGGACAAAC
This sequence comes from Enteromius viviparus, assembly GCA_032353835.1. Classification (NCBI taxonomy): domain Eukaryota; kingdom Metazoa; phylum Chordata; class Actinopteri; order Cypriniformes; family Cyprinidae; genus Enteromius; species Enteromius viviparus. The sequence continues at coordinate 5,917,512 of JAUCNO010000044.1, forward strand.
TGAAATTAAACAGCTCTGGTCATGTGACTGTTTATACCCGCCATGTAAAAATGTTCACATGAAATGAAGACAGTCTGCACTTTCATTTATAGTTCGTACCTTTGTGTAAAATACACTAACAACTTTTTTTTTTAACATACGCTTAAATATCAAAAGTATATTTAAGTCACGCATGTTACCGGTGGACCCGAAATGTTCCGGGAAATGCTTCTTTAGGTCAAACGAGGCTTAACTTGCAGTTTAAACCCAGCTCCGCTAGATGGCGCTACTTTCAATCTTTTCAAATTAGTTTAAGCGGCTGTGACGGACGATGATGGCTCAGCACAAAGTAGCTTTGTTGAGTGAACGTCTTCCTGTCAGTTCCTTAGCAAAATGATCCAAATAACCTACACTTTTGAACTTAAATTAATATAGGATCTCCTTTGGTAGGTTATTTATTTATTTAAAAGGCAGTTGTGGTATGGCATCTTGGTAGAAACTGTGATTACTATAGTAAAAACTTGAATGAATGTGCCAGGACCCAAAAGTACAGCCAACAAGTAAAGTTAAAGAAACCTTTAATGGTGTTGAGTTCTGAGGAGTAAATTCAGTAAAAAAAAGAGAGAACATTATTACATCCAGTAACAACAACAGTTCAGAACAATATACATATATTGTTATATACAGTATCATATTTTATTAAAATACCGACATTAAATAATAGTAATATATTTATACTCTTACTTGCTTAGGAGCAACCTCCACCCACATATATACCAATACCAATACACATCTGTACCAATACCTATTACAGTACCATAAAAGCAACCCTATGTATAAACAAGTCTAGCAACACATTAATAATTCTAGGTTTTCATATTGGAGAGGTTTTAGGTTCACCTACACTAGATCTAGATTACAGATCCATAGTGAAAAAACAACACTATTCTGTGCATGCTCAGCTCAAGCTGGCAAAATGGGCATCTTATAATTACAACTTACACTGTAAAACTTGTTTCAGATCAACAAGAAAGGATAGATACAAAAATAACCACCAAACAATCCTTAGCATGAGATCCTGTTTAACAATAAAATGTTGCATGAGGGAAAACAAGGAGGATTCGAGAGTGTTAAAAAGGCCACTATTCAATCAGATTGCAAAGTCCCAGCATATTACACAGACTACAATATACAGTCCCTTTCTTTTGTCTGCCTGTTCGGATGTATGATAGTAAGGGAATTATTTAATCACGTGAACATATGTTAGAGATATTACAAGAACAAATACAGTACATCATCAAATAAAGTTTTGATTTAAAGTTTTGATCATTTGATTAAAGAAGACATAAATCCAGCATTATCTATTTGAACCATCCAGAAAGTATAACAAGTGTAACACTGGTTGAACTCCTGGCTCCTTTATGCCGTTTTGATTTGAGGTTTAGAGGATCCTGGCCAGAAAGTTTTATTTTTCCATAATGGTCTCCATTTTGGGGTTAATGAAAGAGAAGCCAGCAAAAGCAGACTGATCCATGGAGTCTATCAGGTTCTTGTCACATTGAGAGAGACGGGGCTTCTCACTGAGGAACTCCCGGTCAAAATTGCTACAGTCATTGGGGGATTTCTGCAAGTAGAGGAAGAGAGATGTCAGAAAAAAATCCAAGACTGTCTAGGGGTCATATCCTACTTTATTTTTTTGTGTCTTCAGTGTCACATGATCTTTAAGAAATCATTCTAATAGTCGGTCCTCAAAAAACACGTCTAATTATCCTCCATGTTTAAAACATTGGTGCGGTTTAACATTTAAATGACAGATTTTTAGTATCATTAAAAATAACTTTTCCGTCACTTTTAGTCTTATTGACCCCAAACCTTTGAAAATTAGCATAAATCATAATAACATAATAACACTCTAATGTGCTGCTCAAAAATTCCACTCTTAAAAATACATCTATTTTTTTTTTTAATACGTTTAAAAAAAGAAGAAATAATAGGTAACAGTCAAGTTTCTGAATACCAATTAGGCACAGATGATGTATTACTGTAAATGTGGCAATCTATTGTCAGTATGACGTCAGTAAAATACTGAATAAATTGTCCGCTTGGACTTGGAAGGAAGTTTTGACTTAAAGTTGCAGCATTTTTTCCATTGTAAATCCAACTCTTATCTCGGCAGATTAAGGAAAATTTGATTGCTCACAACATGATACAACCTCTTTAAAAAAGATTTCCTGTTGTTGTAATGTCATCATTAAAGCAACAGATAAGGCAAAGGTTATTAGTTTATCATTAACTTCACAAGTTTTCAGCCATGAAACACAACACTAGCTACACATTTATGATTTTGCTACTGCCTTTTGTTTCAGAGTACAGCAATAAGCTATGAAACACAAACAGTCCGTGCTGTGCATTATTTACATTTACATTGCATTACTTTGAATCATGCAATGAATTCGGCTGTAAAATAAACCATGTATGTAGGTGAACCTCTTTTAACACCACAAACGGCACTGTAATATTATTCATGCACTTAGTTTTTTTACACTATTATTTGTCATTTTTTTTCTATTTGCAATATTATGTACTTCAGCTGAGGAAGCATTACATTTTTTTAAATTCAGCTTTATAATCAACAATTTTAAACAGTAAATCAAATCAGAATCGTACCACTTTTGGCTTGAATGGGGGAGACACTTCTCGTTTCTCCAGAGCAACCCAATTGATTGTCTTGAAGAAAGCATGGACACGGATACTTCCCACAACACCAAGCCGTCGAGTTGGATCCCGCTCAAATAACTGTCGAAATGTAAAAGGCACAGATTAAACGACTCCATAAAGCATCAGTACTGAAGATAAGATAAATCAGCGGTTCAGACTCACTTTCTCCAGCAGGTCTTTGGCCTCTTTGGTAATCCACCGTGGGTAGTGAGGTACATCCATGCGGATCGACTCGAACAGCTCGTCCTCATCGTCGCCCTGGAACGGCGACTGGCCAATCAGCATCTCGTAGAGCAGCACGCCGAACGACCACCAGTCCACAGAGAAACTGTACCTCTGTCCCAGCAGGATCTCAGGAGCAATATAGTCTGGTGTGCCACAGAATGTGGTTGCTCTGTTTTCTCCAACCATGTTCTCTTTGCACATGCCAAAGTCTGCAATCTTAATATGTCCATCCTTGTCCAGCATCACATTGTCCAACTTTAGATCTCTGATTAGACAGAAAAACAGACATGGTCCATCTGAGAAATGTAATGTTTATGGCATGGTACTGTTTGGTCATTTTCATGGCATGGCTACTAAATTACTTGCACATGACATGAAAAAAAAAAAATTAGAAACAGTAATATTGTAAAATATAATTATAATGTAATAAAACTTATTTTAAAATGTAATTTATAGTAAAGCTGAATTTTCAGCATCATTACTTTAGTCTTCATTCACACGATCCTTCAGAAATCCTTCTGATGTATTCATTTGGTGCTCAAGATACATTTTTTAGAATTATCAGTGATAAAAAACATTGTGCTTTTTTTGTATGGTGTAAATTGTGATACATGTTTTGACATTAGAAATTAGACTGACCCTCAAAAAAAAATACAAATACAAATAATAATCAAAATAAGAGTTTCTTCAACAAGAACCACTCATTTATACCTGTATATAATTCCTTTAGAATGGAGGTACTGTAATCCACAGATGATTTCCGCAGAATAAAACCTGTGACAAGAAATAGATTTGTCTAAATTGCTTGCTTGTTGTTTCACAGTAAACATCATTTCTTGATTACGAAACATAAACACTATAGAGACGCTATTCAGAATGCATGTGACTCACGTGGCCCTGTATAAATCAAAACGGCCTTTATCCTGAATGTGGAACATCAGATCTCCTCCATTCAGATACTCCATCACAAAGAATAAGTGCTCCTATTAATAAACACATGGTCGTTATTGAGTGACAATGTATTTTACTGCAAAGAATTCATTCTAAAGCAGATTATCTTGGTTAGATCTCTGTGTGAGCCTGTCAAACAAGAAAACTAAAAGCTGACAGCAAGGAAACTTCTCGTAACACTAAATTTTGTGTTATTCCCCTCAAAATATTTCACAGACATTTTAATAAGCTATTCCACAAAGTTCATAATATGACACAAGCTGAACATTCCATGTCACTCTCATGATGTTTGCTGTCAAATGCACACATGCCAAGGAGGCTGAAGCACAGATCCAATCCTGACAGCCATAGAAACAGAGCATGTGTAACGGGGTGAACGAGTTTTTCAGCATACATTATGGTAATGGTAACAGTGTTGTTCCTGCCATTGTCTTTACGGGAACCGTAGATTTACGTCATTTGACAGGAAAATATTTCCCTGTGCATAACCACATTCCGAATTTATCAGTCGCTCTAATTCACTTAAACGTTTAGCAACAACTAATATGCAGTCTTTTAGATAATCACTGCATTTGATCCTTCTATAGATGTTTTTATGTTTGAAAGAAGTCTCTAATACCCACCACAGCTGCATTTATTTGATCAAAAATGCTTCCGAACGCAATTCATTCCTTTGAAATAAAAAAAAAATCATTCTGATTTGGTGCGTGGGAATCATTTTTTCGGAAAGTGGAAAGCAACAGCATTTATTTGAAATAGAAATCTTTTGTAACATTATAAACATAGTTATTTCTGCCCAATTGAATGCGTTCATGCTGAATAAAATAGACCTTTATAGAGTACAGTAGTTAACTTATTATATGAAAGCATGCTCACCTTTGACTGAAAGGTGCAGTAGAGGTGTGTGAGGAAAGGGTTATCCCAGGCTAATGCTAAAACTCTTTTTTCCACCATTGTGCACTCCACGTCATCATCCATTAGCACCACATCCTTCTTCAGGGCCTTTACAGCAAAATATTCTCCCTTTCCTTTGAGCTCAGCAAGCATCACCTGGAAACAAGAATATAGGAATTGTTTAAAGTGAGGACTTCATTAACAATAAAATGCAGAAATCTGTATACTGTGTGTTTCTCACCTTTCCAAAGCTGCCTTTGCCTAGTACCTTGTGGAACACAAAGTTATTCATGGAGACGCGGGTTGAGAAGGTGGTGGGAGGGGCAGGGGTCGTATCATCCCACTGTTTTACATACTGAGAGCCCTCCGCTAATACATGTAAACACAAATATACATATACACCGATGGCCACACATTAATAATAAACACAAGACAAGGTTACAAATAGCTAAATAAAGCTAAAACATTTCTGGTATTTAGAATAAAAAAATGGTAATTGGAATTATATATAAAAACCTGTTTTATTTTAGCCAGTTGTCACGGAAACATTTTGTTTCACTTTATACTTATAAATAAAACTAAAGACTTTGATATGTTATAGATATATAAAAAAAGAGAGACAAAAACACCACAAAATTACTAAAATGAAAACATTTTATATATATATATATATATATATATATTTATTTATTAATTTATTTATTTATTTTTTAATTAACCATTTATTTTTTTATTCAAATTTTAAATGCATATGATAAAAAAGTTAAAGTTAGTAAAAACTAAGGGAGGCAATAATGAAGTGGGATATATGCAGTTAGTCAAACTCACCACTAGTGTCCGCTGGCACGTTTTTATCTATGGCTTGATAGATTCCAATTTCCGACAGAGTTGGATCTGGACGCTTTGTGGAAGATTTCTAAGCACAATCAATAAAACAGGTTAGATTTTGTGTGCTTTACTTCAGGGAGCTGCAGAGAACAGCGCGATGTTACATACGAACCCCCTGAAAAATAATCGAATCTTTTAGGTTCAGAAATAACATATGACTGTAAATGTCTTGAAAAAAACCCAAGGTGGACTGATTGAATCCTTTACCAGGCTAACTTGAGTCAAAGCCTCGGCCAGGAGCTTCTGGTTAATTCCGCAGAGGTTGGCAACCTTGGTCTGGCATTTATGATGAACGTTCATACTACATTCTGAACAGAGAAAGTAAGTTGCATTAGACATGAACAGAAAGCTGTCTTTTCCCCTATCAATAAAACAACATCATTCTTACCTTCACACTTGAGGCCTTGTCTAACCATTCCCCACAGCAGACTCCCACAGTGATCACAGAAGGTCGGGCTCATGTAGTTGTTGGTCTTGAAGCGGTGTGGCATGTCAATCTTAAAGCGCTCCTTCTGAAACTGCAGATGTACAAACAGACCATCAGAACCAAACTGAATCACAATGCTTGTGGGCACAGGCCCAACATCTACAACGCCTCATGGTGCCCTTTCCCAATCCCAGCCACACAGATCCCAGATCTGCCCAGTGCCCATCAGAGACTCTCCACCAAAGCTTTTCTCCACCGCTTTACGGTGTTTAGTTTAGTTACCACAACATATCTGCGGCACTTTTACAATATCATGGCCTTCTATTGATTACTGACAGACTCTGATCCTTGCTCAGTTTACTATTGGTGTTAGAAACAGAAGCCCTTTGGAATTCAAGTGAATGTTTTTTTCTAGAAAAAGGTCCTTGGTAAAATTTTACCCGAAACAGTTAAGGCTGGCATCAGAGACATGCATATAGTAGCATACTTTGTTATTATATTTACATTGCAAAGTCTCAACACAACATAAAAATTAGTACATTACAAATACAGTAATACTGTGAAATATAATTACAATTTAAAACAACTGCTTTCTATTGTAATATATTTTAAATGTCATTTATTCTTGCATTCTGGCATGTTTTCTTATAGCAAATTATTTTAATATGCAGACAAGAAATGTGTTTTATTATTATCAGTATCATTTCATATTATTATTGTGAATTATATACAAAATAATAATAAATTTACAACACTAATATTAATAAAATAATACTTACTTTTACAATATTACAATAATAAATTAACATTATATAGTATTGTTTTATTCATATTGTTTTCGGATCCTTTAACATTTAAACGCCTCCCTTTTATGGTCACAGACCCCTTTGCTGATCAAGTGTTTCTGTGTCGGAGGTACAGAACACTAATGCTTACCACTGTATCTCGACTGTTGGTTGCTGTTCCCGTGCATCTCCCAATGATCTTATCAATGCACTTCTTGTGAATGGCCGCATTGCATTCTGTAAAAGAACAAGGGGGCTGTAGGTGTAATGTGTGCAAATTACCTTTGAATTAATTTAATAGTGATTCAGAAGGAGGATCATTTATGTACAACAAATCGGCTAACGTGTTTAATGTGTGCGCTTACTGAGAACCAGTAGGAAGTGTCTACAAAAGATTGAGAAAGCTGTGAAGATACTTACGCCTACATTTGTAGCCCTGCTTGTTGAGACCCCTGGAATGTAAAAAGAGTGTGTTGGAGTATTAAAATCTGTACAGAGCGGGTGATAGTATACTGTTAATACACACATAGTATAAATGGAAGAAGAATCTGAAGCACTGACTCTCTACAACACATATACATTTATATACTGTGCGCAATGTGAACGCAGCACTAAGGCATAGCAATGTGACTGCACAGGAAGGAGACAGCCCAAGGGACTCTGCTGAGGCGGCTGAAATATCAGAGGAAAATCCAAGCACACAAACACTGATGCTATCCAATACTATGATTTACAATCTCACACACACACACACACACACACACACACACACACACACACAGTAAGACTATTGCTGTCAGATTTCTGGCTGTTAAAGGTTACTTAGTTATGCCTACATGAGATTTTTTCAATCATTTTAAATTTCTGATAGTGATGAAATTATGCTTTCTTTGAATCTAGTCTAATGTTACTGGCTATTTATGATGCATTTGTTTTATACAAAGTAACTGATCTCACTGGATCCTCTCTCCCTGGACTAACCTGTTATAGTACACCAATTATGGACTATGCGTCACTTTGAATGAGAAGTATCTTGCTTGAGGGCACATCAGAGCTGCATTGTAATCTCAGTAATTTGTCAGTTTCTGGGTCATTCCAGTTTGGTATTGAACCTGCAACCTTTTCTTTTCTATGTCCCAAACCATTATGCTACCAATATTCATTAACAAGCACTGCTGTTGCCAACATTACTATGTGTCAAATAATTATTTTGCTTTGGATATGCTTCCCTTAAAATCTAAGTAATCGTAGTAACAAATTTTTAAATGTGAAAAAAGTGCAAATACATGGTTTTGAGTTATATGTAACCAGTCCGCAATGTCACGTTTAATATCATGAGCTCTTCTGGTCTAGAATTGCTCAAGAAATTGACAGCACCCACAGCAGTTAAGCATCATAACAACAACAAAAAGTGACACAATTAACCTGAAACCAATCTGGTTATTAAATGGCACTTTTTACTGTCACTGTGCATATTTATATACTAGTATTTATTTACTAACCAAACAAACTCCCTGCAGACAGAGCAGAAGGTGGGCTGTTTGAAGAAGGTGGCTGTGAACTCGTGGTTCTTGATAAAGTGAACTTTGGCCTGTTTGATGGCTCCTCTCCTCCTGTTTATTGTGAGAATGCCGTCGTCCTCTTTCCCTGTCACTGAGGACTTTGTATCTGTAAAGTAGGTCAAAACAGGGTCTTTTGAAATAGACGATTTATGATTTATTTATTTTTACTGAATTAAAGTGCTTAGAAATTTACCAGAACACCAATATGAAATTACATTGCTGTATGATGTTAAATATTGTAAGAATTGTCAGAATTTTTATTTCTGAATTAAAAATGCCAATGGGATATTTATTAGTACCACTGACTTTAAGATACTAAATATATTAATATGGTGTTCTGTTCATGCCTGCAGAATTTTTATAGATCACTATCAACTAATTTCCTGCCAAGAGCAACAGAAGTAGCAAAACTAAAAAAAAGCTCTCATGGGTTGAGATTGATGGCTTTACCCTCTGTGTGTTGCCACAATATTTGTTGAGTTGAATAATAATATCAAGCAAATATTCTTACAGTAAACAGTGAGATACAAAATGCAAACATGCTATGGTAAAAAAAAAAATAAGATGCCATGAAGAGGACCAGCATGAAAATATGAGTAAGATATGAGTAAGCACAGACAGGACAGATACCAGCTGACAGGACTAAGCTGGTATCTGAGGGCGTGAGATAATAGAAAAATGAGAGGACTGAATTTAAAGAAACAGGGGAAACCAGAGTGAAACAAAGGGAAGCAAACAGAGTTGACGCTACTTATAGAAATAGGCAGAAATCTTAATTTTAAATAAGGGTTTGAAAATATTAGTTTTTTCTAATCAGGACAGATCTTGGATCTAGAATCCTCTATTAATCTAGGCATCTATTAAAATAAATTTTGGGAAAATCACCACTGTTTTTTTTTCTTTACTTTTTTGTAAAGTTTGAGTTTGAGAATTTTTTATTTATTTTTTTTTAAAGAAATTAATATTTTTATTTAGCAATGATGCATTAAATTGATCAAAAGTGACCGTAAACACAGTTATAAATGTTTTATGCATGCTAGAAAATATTTCTATTTCACATGATTTCTGAAGGATGTGATACTAAAGCCTGGTGTAATGGTTGCTAAAAATTACAGGAATAAATTGCATTTTGAAATATATTCAAATAGAAAACAGATATTTTTGAAAATTCATACTTTTTCAAAATATTACAATTTTTAATATACTAGAAAAAGCAGATATTTCAAACCATCTTACATTTTAGTACATTTTTTGATCAAATAAACAGTGTAAGAGACATTCAAAACACTGCAAAATCTTATTGCCCCAAACTTTATATTTTTAGCATAATCTTGCATGTACCTACCTAGGTCTGAACCCTCTAAGAAGAACTGGACAGACATCATCACCTTCCCAGAAGGCTGCAGGTCGACCCAAAATTCAGCACGGCCATTTCCTTTTTTGCAGCGCTCAGCAATGACAGAGACCCCAACCGTTGCCTCTGACAAAGCCTCCTCTGCCGTTTTCATCAGTACCACCTGTATGACACGGCCTTCATAGATGTGTGCGTCAAATGACGATTTCCACGCAGGGTACATAGTAGGCTTCCTCTGGACCAGTGTCTTCCCCCGCTCTGGGTGGACAAAAAGAGGAGATATGCTAATGAAATTATAGTGCCTCCTAAGTTACCCTATTCATGCCAAATCCTGAGGCAGCACCACACACCGTTTATCTTTAGTAGACAATCGCAAGAAGTGAATTTTACCCTGCTCTGTTTAAAAGCCTCACTGACCTGTGCTGACGGATTCCTTCATCTTGATGGCACAGAATGGTTCCTCTGTCATAGGTGGAAGTTCTCCCAGCTGAAAATCATTAAAGGCAATCCGCAGGAACGGAGCCATGGTGAAATCTCACTCTGCCTATATACAAAAGAAAAGAAATAGATGAGGTTCATAGGTTGCAGGAGGTCAAAAGATTTCTCACGCATAGAGACAAGTGTTTTCCCATAAATGCTAACACATAACTTGCTTTAGGCAGAGATATGCTGTGATAGGCAAATTAATATAATGCAGCGTTTTTTAAGAGATGAGCTAATATGATATGTGTGATGCATGAGTGATCAGTTTAGTCTGATATACAGTGGACAAATTATGAAATGTATGCAAATTATGCTCAGAATATAATTTGCAAATGAAAGCATCGCAAATTAAAAACAGAAGCACATTTATTGCACTAAAGCTTTCTCAAACTCTCTTTTACACAAAAACTAAAAGGTTGATTAAGTTTTTGAAAATAGTAATTATTGGGTGAGATTTTCGATTGGTAATATTTTAAATTAGTTTAATACTTCATAACTTTGTTTTATTAGTAATATATTTTAAAATGTAATACTACTGCTGTAATGGTGAAGCTGAATGGCAAACCCTCAAGATTTGCTAAAGTTTCTACATTATTGCTTCAGTTTCCTATATTGTGAAAAGTCACTACTTGAGAAATCTTTTTTTTTTTTGATGGTTCTGCTTATATTTTACACTGCTGCTCACTAGCTACTTTTATTTTCCTAAAAGGCACAACTGCAGAGTAGAAGCTAAACAATGTGTTATTTTTCATAGCCACATCATTTTCCAATCCCACCCCTCTCCTGCTGGAATTACTGAACACACATGGCTCAAAGAGCTTTGACGGGATTCTTGGGCACAGTTGGCCAACTGCAGACCTTTTTCTTGGTTTCACAGTTTAATCACTGGGATTAAAAGCTCAAATACGCACTGCGCACACAAACACAGTGGAAAATGAAGTGACTGAAGAACACAAACCGCTAGTGCAAATCTGTCACCTCCCTTCAACGTATTTAAATAGATTTGAAGAAATTTACTGTATGTTATCAAACAGGTTTCCTTAACACCCAATTCATCGGTCATTGATCAGACAAACAGATAGCTCTGCCCCAAACTCAAACCACTGGCTGAATCAGTTTTGCAGCTCCCACAATGTTCAAACTAACAGATCAAAATTTTAACAGTACCACAAAACCACAGTCTTCACACTTTAAAAAAAAAAATGAACGAATGGCTGCTCGTGCATGCATTGCATATTAAGTGCTCAACACTAAAAAATGCACACTTTTACTTAAAACTCTGATCAAGCAGCTTTGAGTATCTTTATCTTTGCCTCATGACCGATTGCTGAAAGACAAAAAGTAGAGCAAGGGAAGTGGGACCATTTGTGACACAACCCACTATAGAGTATTGAGAAACTAATCAAGATGTATCCATTTGCTGATCTGCCACAAGTTTTAGGCCAGCGACTTTACACCTACAATGTGTTTAAACCATTCAGAACATGACAGGCCAACAGAAACAACCTAACATATATAGTACCAACATAAAATGACAGAGTACACTGTATATGGGCATCTCAGTCAATGCAATAAATAAATAATAAATACTATATAAATACCCAAAATACAGTATACTTGATAGTTTTGAACTAAATCTGTGTCAAACACAGTATTAAATACTGATACACTGTAGATTTAGATCATTGCTAAAGGTTGTAACAGAGCCCTGCACCACAAATTATATAATCCTCCATGAATTATATCATCATAAAATGATAAACGGAGATAATTGGAACCAGCTTTAAATGCTCCCACACAGACTCTCAAATACAAAGGGAAAACAGTATCTGGTTATATTTGCTTTTTATCTTCTCTGTTCTGCATGGTGATGATGTGTTGTATATTCAAGCATGTTTATGTATAATAGAGAGAGGGTGAGAAAGATTAAGGATCATTTGTGACCACATGTTATACAACAACAAAAAAGCATTAATATCAACAGTCAGTCAAACATAAACCTCTTACACTCAAATGCATATGACTGCAGAAAAAAAATATGTTTCCCTGGAGAGAGTGGAAAAAATGAGCCCATGCGGCAAGGGAGGGAGGGGATGCAGAGAAAATGAGGAAAAACTAGAAAGGGGGAGGGAAGAAAGAAAGCATTGAGCAGCGTACTGGAAGTTCAATGTGCTTGCTAAACATCTAGACTGTTAGGCTGTTTAAACACATGACTGACAGCCCTACTAATGCAGTGCATTTATCACTTCATGTGTACAAATCATGATTTAAGTCTACAGAAAACACGTCATGGCTACAAGGTTTCGTCATCTATTTTAATACGAAATGAATAAGTGTGTCCGGTGTGTGTGGGTATCTTTTCAGTAACCTCAGTTCCCTCAGCTGCCTATTAATCTGTCAAGAGAGGTCACCTCCCTCACATTCACATTGCTGCTTAATTAACCCACATCCCTCTGGTCTGCCTATGTAGACGTGTGGTAATGTGTGCACAGCGTTACATTTAACACGTTTGATGTTAAAACTGGAAACCAGCATCTGTGCTAGACAATTGAAGTATTGTATTATGACCAGATTATACAAATACAACGGTTAAGGTATAAAGAAGAGGAACAGACAGTCCCTCACTAACACTTCAGCAGCGCTTTATCTTCAAGAATACACAAAAATGAAAACCAATGTGACTAATGTTATTTACACACAGGCTGTTATGATGTCACAGAACCATACACACAGAAAAAAAGACAACAAGATGACCATGTATTAGAATTTGTTCCCACTTTATTCATTTGTTACCTTGGTTTAAGTATGCTCTTGTTGTAGCTAACTAATTCATGGCCAAAATGTAATTGTATTACAGCAAATTATTAGATGGTACAACGCAGCCTCAAATTAATAATCTTTTTATGCATCTATGGACTATGTCATGTGTGGGGCTATGAGTGAAGTATATGAATGTAAAGTGTAACTTTTTCCATATTAAAAACATAATTAATGGGCAAAGATAACCAAGAGTTAAAATGAGTTAATTTTGAGTTTCCACAATATTTCATTTATTTGTACAGAGTACCTCAAAAATACGAGCTAAATCCTTTACCATCAGCTCAGCTTCATCATTGCTAATTTGTTTCAATAAAAAAATTCTGTATGATAAAAATGTATTTCTGGACAGCTGTAGTGAACCTGGACTCAAGTAAGCCAACACGCTAAAGCAAAAGGGATGTAGGATTGTTTAGTTTGTTTGAGCAACCTTTTTCATGAAGGCATTTTCAGTGGATTTCAATTTTACTTTGTTGAAATAGCTTTGTGTAACAGGCCACAAACCAGCCAACTTTGGGATGGAACTTCCTGTTTGATCAACCAATAGCGGTCTAGGAGAAGTGTTCATGAAATCTGAATGAAATCTCATGTTAATGCAAATTCCATTTATCTTTTTGATACTTTCTCTCACAAAGATATCAATTTTAAAACTTTAAGTTTCACACATTGGGCTTTCATTAGAGATACCGATTGAAAGCATGACATATACAGTACATTTTCTCACTCTATTGTTTGTGAACTTTCACAGTATTTTTGCTCTATTGGACACGTTCTTCTTCCTGTGTGATATTAGTCTCAGCTCACACAAGCTTTGTCTGTTCTGAAGATCTCTCTCTCTGCGTGAGTGTTTGTGTTCAAGTAATTGGTGGGAATTACAGTGCACAGCGCAAAAAAAGACTGGCTCTGTTTGCTGTCCTGCATCAGACAGCTGCTCCATTTGCCTTTTTTCTGAACTTCCTACACAGTCTCTGAACTGTTCTCGTCTCAATACTGAGCTGGAAACATCTACATATATTTCTGGTGATCTCATTATACAGCAGATCAAACGGAGGAGACCAGGTTAAAACTTATGAATAGACATGAAAATCATTAAAAAAAATAAAAACCACCTTCAATGCAGAAAGTACTCAAGTCTGAAAGTTTTCATTTGATGGTAGCGTACCCACCTGCATTGTAGGTATAAGAAAGGATAGACTGTCATTTTACAAACACAGAACAAAACAAGCAGGTTATGTCCGAAAATTAAGCTGATCATATTATGGTGTGGAATAAATGTATGTGGAATGAAATGTGCTACAAGAACAAGTTCAGAAAGAATGTGAACATGGTGGAGAGAATCTGAAAGTTTATTAAAGGACAGCCACAATTCAGAGAACACAGGGAAACCTGTTAGACCGGATGGTGTGGCTGCAGTTTTCTATAACCACACTTGTGAATGTACGTGTATATGTATTCATCGAATTATATACACACACACACACACACACAGCAGAGTTTGTCAGTTAAAAGCACCATGCTGCTGTTTGTACTTTGCTAACATGAAGCAAAAATAATCCCCCAGCTTCCCAAAATCCCCCTCTGTGCATAGCAGTCTTCATAATACACTTAAGCAATGCAAAATCCTCAGTCAATATGAAACAGTGCTTGCAATTCATTTGGCTTTCATAATGTAGCACTTTAATACGAAACAAGGTGTAGACTATAAGAACTTTTCTGGATTGTAAAAAGTGGCTCCTATATGGCAAGGCGATTGGAGGGGAAAGCTTTTTGATTATTATTTTGCATATTTTTTAAATTCTTGTTGATATGGTGCTAAACATGGTTAATATTTTTTATAATTGCAAAAATATATTTAGATTTCTTTCTGGTATATTTATTTTAGGATTATTTGATGAATAGAAAGTAAGCATTTATTTTAAATAATTAATTTTCATAACCTTAACCTAGTCTTTGCTGAATAAAACTACTAATAGAGTCCGATCGATTTATCAGCCGATATTAGGCATTTTCCAAACTATCGGTATCTGCATTTAGAAATGAATATTTGAAAAATATAATAAAAACGGACGAAACACTCTTACTGGTAACTTTGATTTGGTTGTTGTTGTTTTTGTGTTTTTGTTCAAAGGACTTTAAAGTTTCATATCTAAAGTTTCTATTTTTATACATTTTATTTATCAGAATTTTAATATATTATTAAATATATTATGTTATATATATGATGTTCCTCTGTTCCGCTGTGACAATAATACAGTACTTTAGTGAATACTCAACTACAAATATTCTACCTATTCTTGTACTATAACCTGCTGGACTGGAGCTATTGAGGACTGACTGATTCAGTACATTACCTCATATACTGTTACTAATATATATTTGGCTGTTGTTGTTATATATCAGAATTTGTCTCGAATTGTTGTTGTTTTTGTGTTTATGTTCAAAGGACTTTACGCTTCATATCTAAAGTTTGTATTTTTTTATTTTATTAAACAGAACTTTAATATATTTTGATGTTCCTCTGTTCTGTTGTGACAATAAAAGAAACACGTTTCTTTTTAAAATGCATTATCATAGTATGTTAGTTAAAACTCATAAATAACTACAAATAACTAATGTTAGGGAAATCTGTTAATGTTTTGTTGCGCATTTCTAAAATGTTGGCCGATATATCAGAATATCAGATTTTAAAACCAACAAATATTTGTATCGTATTGGCATTCAAAATCCATTATCGGTCGGGCTCTAATTACTAATATATAAAATCCTTCTGATGCCACAACTTTGATCCGTTTTGTTTTCAAGTATAACAATATTCACGCTCAACAAGGAAAAGGAAACTTTTTCTTATCCAATTAATCGAGTGTATAACCAGAAAGTGAAATATTACATACCAGAATGGAGCCAGACCTGAATGCAAGTTTTGTTTTCTCTATATCATTAATATAATTCGACATTCAGAATTCAGAACCATCCAGAATAAAAAAAGACTTAAATTGTGTTATTTTTCCTTTCATAAATCTACAACACAACCAAGAACAATAACACGCTTATCCTATTCAAACAGGAAAACCTAGTCTTTTCAGCAGATACAAATAAACATTTGCATTCCTCGTTTTAGCGAGATCTAGAATTAACTGTAAATGTCTGCGAGTGAGTTTAATCAGTTACCGGTCGTTACATGCAAGAACAAAAATATAATTGTGTGAGTGTTACATAACACAGAGAAAAACTAGTTCTTCTCTGCACACATGTCATAGGGTTAGTGGGTTAAAATAACACACATCAAGGAAGCATTTGTGCGCAGACAGAGTGACAGAGTGAGGGAGAGAAACATGGAGAGCGAGAGATCAGTGACTTCAAGGTCAGATGAGTGCTGAGTGCCATGTGACATTTGTTTTAGTGTAGCATTGATTTCTCACCCCTCTCTTCCCTAAGGCTAAGAAACAAGAGACCCTATGCTTCGGTCTTTCTCGCACACACACACACATACACACAAACACACAATGGTTGGTCAAGGTTAGTGTGGAAAAGCCAATTCCTCTCTGAAACAGGGCTTACTGTGTGACTGCCGGTTTGCTTACAAATGTGCATGTGCCATATTAGGACACAATTTAGACGATATTTCATGCACATGGATATGCATATGTGTGTGTATGTCAACCTAAAGGTGAAGCTGAGCTTGCCTCTGTCTGTCTCCGCAATAAGAGCGGTGTCCATTTCTGCCTTGCGCACACTTCACAAAAGCTTCATTAATCCAAGACCAACAGAGAGGGGCCTGTGTGCTCGCTACCATAAAAGTACGCAGCAGACCTTGTGCGTAAAAAAAAAAAACGATACAAGAAGTCGAAATGAGAAATGACATGCAAAACGTACAGAAAGCAAACAATACTGTCGGGTGTTGCTCTCTGAGCCTCTTTACAAAACCCACTTTGTGCTGTATTTGTGTTCGCCGGAGGCACTATGATGGAAAAACTCGAAACAAAGCCAATGATAGGTTTGAACGCTGTTAATGGTGTTTGCTTGTCGTGCATGTTACAGAAACAACACTGCTGTTGACAGGCACATGGACGCACACAATCATCGCTACATTCTTCTCCCCTGCAGTTTGGTAGATGAATTATTTAGAGGAGGTGCGTGTTGGTGATTAAGAGCTTTACTAACATGCTTTTGGCTGAGAACGATGTGTTGATATGGTTCACTGTACAGGTTGTGGACGTACAGTAGGCACTAAAGACACAAGCATTCATTATACAATGAAACAAAAGAGACAAACCAGTCTCTGGTTAATGTCAAGAACAAACACCCAGTGAGAAGGTGTAAAAGAGGAAAGAACAAAAAGTGGTGCAATATGGTTACTTGTGTGTGTATGCTTAAAAAAAACTATTAAGTCTGTGGTAGTAAGAAAATGGTGCAATGCAGTGGAGCCAATCAAAAAAGAGAAGCTCGGTTTCAAACTATTTTAAGTGGGTATGTGCGATATATATTAAAACTTTCCTATATCTTTAGTTGCTGTTGGCATAAAATATTTTATATGCAGTACAAACTTTTTCAGTAGCTTTACATTTAAGCTTTTGAAAGGGTGCTCTTAAACATTGGCTGCGTGATGAATATACAAAAAGTTATAAATGTCTAGTAAAGTGTAAAAAGCAATCCCCAAATCTTGAGGTAAATACAAAACATTTAAAACAAATCTAAACGGATTAGTTTAATTCTGTGCACCGAGTTTCTTGGCAACCATGCACAGCTGTGTCAACACCGGACACATGTGCGTATCACATCAAAACTAATAAAGCTGGGTTAATATCGCCCATTATATTGGTTACTGGCCATAATATAAAATAACTATTGTTGTCTATCTCAACTTTGAAGCATTCCTAAGTGAAACAATACACATGCCATGTTCTCAACCTCCATAAAAAGTAAAGCAGTACTCTGAATCTGCAAATGTTTCCTGAGTATATGCACGTTTGTAGTACACTATAAAGTGTACTTTTATTTTAGTACAATTTAGAGATAAAAGAATGAAAACGACAAAGCATTACCACCTTTTGACACATTGAGGCCTACAGATATTCCCCATGCTCTGTTTGTTTTTAAGGGTGGATGGACGGATCGTGCAGGAACAGTTGTCAAACTGAATGGTTTGGTAAATATTGTCAGAGACAATAGTCTGCACTGCTTATTTTGTGTTGGAAGATAATGCTTTCACAAAAATAATAATAATAAACCTGCTTTAGAAGAATGGCACAGCTTTAACCAGTGGGTTTGAGTCTGATCTTGGTAAATACATAAATGAATAAATACATTTTACCTCTAGCCTCTAAAACGCCTCTGAAGATCTTACTAGCCATAGCGGTAACTATGGAAACCACGAATTAAGACGCTTCTTAAACGTCCGGTAGTTTGTATTTTTAATAAAACATTGTCGTTAAGATAGTTAGTTATCGCTATCTCCATCTCTATAAAGAACTTGAAAAACAAGATCTAACAGTAGGCCAAAAGTGAATGTTTGGTAGCTAAATGTACACACGTTATAAAATTGTGTATACAATTGTACAGTGTGGATGAGCCGGAGCGGGAAAGAGTTGTCAGTCTGGTCTTTCTATGTGTGTTTACATAACTAGAACTACAACTATAACTATAACAGCGCATTCTATGAAACACTTTAAAAAAGTTCAGTTGCTGCTGCTGCTTCCGCGTATCTGGACAGCGTAACTCAGCCGAATTAAAATATATATATATATATATCAAGTTTCTTTTCCTGAACTTGAATGTTTGGGAACACGCGATACTAAACACTTGAACGACTTCCTGTTAAAACAAAAAGCGTCTCTAGTCTGTCGTTACCAAATGTCTAGAATGGTTTCCAGTGAATCAGAAGTGGATTTGCTGGATGTGTGTCGCTGGATGCTCGCGGCGACCGACAGACGAACATCGAAAATGCGACTAAGTCTATTGGTTGTTGGCGGACAACGTGGACGTTTAATGTTATACATGTCTGTCATTTCTACGCTCCCGATGGGCGGATTTGTAAGTAAGTTACCCACAAAGCGCAGTACAAGTGAAAAGTTGCAAGCACAAAACTTACCGACTTAAAAGTCCGAGAGGGTTTAGTATTTCGTCGCTTATTGTCAGTGCCGCGGTGTAAGCTGAGAGCAGAATGAGCGACGCGCCGTGTTTGAGGAAGTATTTACCCGCTCACTGTGTCTGTGTCTGGGGTTTGACAATACTGGAGGAGTGACGTCGGCCAGGTAGAGAGAGCGAGAAAGAGAGAGAGAGAGAGAGGGAGAGAGAGAGGGAGGGAGTGGGATTTCACTCTATCTATCTATCTATCTATCTATCTATCTATCTATCTATCTATCTATCTATCTATCTATCTATCTATCTATC
>JAUCNO010000044.1:5964286-6001958 GCA_032353835.1 Enteromius viviparus
ACATACACAAAATCTAAAAATTTCACAATTACTAAATACAAAAATCTCAGCAGTTGTATGCTTTCTTAAATAAAAAAGTCTTCAAAAGTCTTCAAAAAAAGTCAGTGGCTTTAACCTGCTATTAACTACCTCACAGAAGCAATAAGTCACAGATATCAGGAAACAGCACAAGCATATGTCTACACATTGCCAAACATAAACCTTTTTAATAATGCAACAGTGATTTATCAGTGTGTGAAAATTTACTAGCCATCATTATGCAGGTAACCTACAAAAATGATTTGGTGCTCAAGAAACATTTCTTAATATTACCAATAACTAATACTTAATATTTTTTCTTAATCTATTTATAAATCTTTCCTCTAAGTGTCACTTTTGATCAATGTAATGCTAAATTAAAATATTAATATATTTTTAAAATTATCAAATTTTACTGACCCCAAACTTGACAATATATGCAAAACTCTCACATATGACCACTGCAGTAGACCATAATTAAATAGAATATTATGTATCTATCTATCTATATATATATAAAATTGATTTTCATACCTCTTGAAGAATCTTCAAAGCCTTCACATGTCTGTGGATTATTAAAAAGAGATGACATTACTGTTAGTAAAAAATGTTCAAAAACAAATAGACTTAGCAGATATATTTCTGATAATCCAAGTGATGCCAACATCTAGACAGCTGATTAATGAAGCCAATTGATATGTAACAAATACATTTGAAGGGCTAAGGGGAAAAGTAGGCTTGCTTGGATACTGGATCACGTTTAATAAATCTACACACTTAATGACTCATTGAGCCGCTGCTGAAATGTGGTATCTTAAAGCAGACAGTCCAGTAATAGCCTGTCAGTTCGAATATCAGAGGAGCTGTTGAGTGAATAAGACTAGACAGTGATAAAGATGTGTACAGGGCCTTGATAAAGAAGATCCCTGAAGGACATCACATGAAAAACAACTGGACTGTATTTGGAACGTGTTTAAATCCAGACAGAGACAAACACTCACTCTCTTTCTGAGTCCACCAGGTCTTTGGCAACATAGTAGGCCCTGGATCGGCCATCAATCTGAAAGTGACAGAGAAGAAAGCCATGGGAGAGAAATGAAGAAACCCAGTGTTTAAAGCACTCAGTTCAGTCACAGAGCATGGTAAAGAGAAATATATAGATGATATTAATATAAATAAATATTGATAGATCCACAGATGGAGACAGAGTGAAGGATCTGATCTAATTTCTCTTACAATGCTGTCAAAAGAAGACTGATTATTTCATTAAAGCACAACGTAAACGAGAACGCTTTCCTGGACGTGCCACTTTAAGCACAGATGCATTATGGATGAGACGCTGTGTTCATGGCAAGCACAAATCCACCATTGATTTGCAAGCTAATCACAGCTGTCTGAACACTAGTGTTAGTACTGAATGGACATATTTAGGAGAACATGACTGCACGACCTCAGTATTACGTATCCATGTTTAGATTTTAATAAAGTCTTTAATGTCTGTGCTAGGGACACTTTTATGCACGTATAAAAATCCATAATAAAACTAATTACAGTGTAACTGGCATGTGTCCAGCTTGTTGTTATGCCGAAATCAGGCTGGGATAGGTTACTCCCAGATATTCTTTTCTTTTTAAAGATGAAGAAAACAAGGAAGCAGGCGTCACAAGGCCGGCTGATATTACAGTGGCAGGGGGAAGGGGTGGGGTTCGCCTCTCAACTGCAGAGCTAAACTGATTGCCAGGAGACGTATGAACCTGGATCTCACAAAAATTGCACACACAGGGAATTCCAGTTTAACAGGGAGGGTCCTTGATTTTATCTACTTTAGCATGCAAAGCTGTGATTACTAAGGTAACAGTATAAGGTTAGAAGAGGTACTACAGTTAAAGTGTATAAAGAGTGATAAAGTGTAAGATCGTATAGACAAACAGTTTTCCTGTGTGTGCTATAATACTGGGGTTTATAAACGTTTTTGACATCAGGAATAAAAAATGAATTTGAGGCTTCTTACTAAATTTAAAATCAGCTAGATGTGTTAAAGACCCACTTATACTGTGATATTTAGATTTTTTTATATTTGTATTATAGTGTGTAATATGTACATTGTACTACGTTTTAAAAGTTCTTTACTGTAAGTACTGTATAAAAAATTTATGTTGCAATATGTTTAACTAAAATCATTTAAAATATTTCTTTATCTCTCAGATTACCTCTCAGGCTCTCTCTATAGTTTGTTGGGGGTTGGTAAGATTCTTAAAATGTGTTTATGCTTACAAAGGCTGCTTTTATTTGATTATTATTTTAAATTACAGTAAAAGCAGTAACATTGTGAAATTTTATTACAGTTACAATTTTATAAAATGTAACTTATTCCTGTGATGCAAAGATGAATTCTCAGCAGCCATAGCTCTAAGCGTCACATAATCTTTCAGAAATCATTACAATTTCCTAATTTTATTCATAAAAAATTCTGAAAAAAATATTCTGAAAACAGCTGCTTTTTTTTAATGATTCTTTGAATAATAGAAATTTCAATAGAACAGCATTTATTTGAAAAAACATATTTTAGAACATACATTTAATGCATTAATAATATTGACTGACCCCAAATCTTTGGTTTGTGTATATACCACTACTTTCTAGCAAGGGCTGACATTTGCGATATTTGCGATAGATATTTGCAAGAGCTTACCTGTCGTTCATGGCAGTGGTCTCCACAACCGTCCTCTTCCTCAGATGTGCGTCCATGGTCTTCTTCATTCACAGTGGCAGACACAGAACAAACAGGGAATGGCTCAGTGTAGGCACTGTGAACAGACGAAACATGAAATAGTTAAACGCACTATGATCACTATGGGTAAGTTACTGTAGACTTTCACACAACACTTAACCTTGGATTTTAACACTTTTAACACTATAAAAAGTGTACATTTTCAATTTGATCATGCGCATCATTCGCTTTAATAAGCTGTGTTTAGTTTTCAGTCTTTATCCTAGGATAAAATCCTAAATGTAATACGTAAATTTATATTTAATCTCTACCGATACAAAGTCCACTACTGTAGATGTGACCAACAGGCCCCAGAAGAGAAACTAAACATTTACGATAAGAACACTGCATGTGGCAAATATCACAAACAGCCAGTCTCTCCATCTCAAAAACAACGGAACAAACACTCTCAAACCACAATGTTTTATATTAGAGGGCACTTTGGTGTCTAGCCGAGCAGAAATTATCCTTTACCAAGGATAAACAAATTCCCCCTCTTCATTTAAACAAGACCTGGTGAGAATAATTCGTTTTTTTTCTCCCCTGATCCTCCTTACAGTAGTAACACGGATGGCTGGGGCCAGATTGCGAGGACATTTATGGTAAGGCATGAAGGGTAAGGCTTGGTGATCCTGTGGTGAGCACTAACCCACCCCCCCTTCCAAAAAAAGATAGCCCTGAGGATATGCAAATGTGCACATTGTAAACCTCCTTATATACTGGATGGTGCATTCAAATGCACATAAAATGAAAACTTTTAGTTGAATTTGTGCTTACACTTATCTACGGGCATTAGTAAGCAACTCTTCTGTCTATTGCATTCAAAATTGTTCAACAGAATTACATTTCAAAGCAATTAAAGTGTATCTGCATGTTGTCAATGTACAAAAGGTTTAAAGGTGCCCAGCTGGGTGTCATTGTACAACTCAAGGACACTGTACACTGCACACAATGTCTTCAGCTGGATGTGGAAATTGCTCATCATTGCTCATGGCCAGCTGAACTGGGCGAGCTAAGGTGACAGTTCGTTTAGAGGCCCCAGATGAAGCATATAGGAGCCTTCTGGCAGGACATCACTACAATCTTCAGCGATCTGACCAGCTGAGGACTCCATTTTCAGGGTTAGCAAGACAAACAAGCTTCTTCTTTTATCTAAAACAACTTTCAAATAAAGCTGAAACTGCTTATATGTCGCAAGATATTTTTCGAGGATTTAGCATCATTTAGAGAGGACTGTTACAACACATTGAAATAATAATACAAGATAGTCTAATAAATAAGAATATTCCAGTAAAACAAATAAATCCATATGAATAAATCACAAAAGAAACAGAACAGTGTAAAATACAGTAAGTAGTAAAATACTAATTTAACAAACAAAAAAGGCATTGAAAAATTCTGAAAGTTTTATGTAAAAACATGCATCAACCCTTCCGTACATAATCTCTCCATCTCCCAAAATTGACAATTTACACAATCCTCCCGACACTTCAACATTACCATTTATGAGATGCAATTATGGAGCAAAGTACTTCTCTAAGCTGTTTGCTTTAAGGTACCCATGAGCTAAATTTACTGCAGAAAATTACAGAGAGAGTGCAATGATTTCCTATAACGCACCTATATGTCCTACTGCCTGATGCTTCCCTGAGGCTTGTTATATGTAATTCAATTGATTTAAACTCTTGATAATAAAATATACATTAGAAACCGCAGTGTTTCTCTGTCTGAATCTGTGTAATAGTGCTATTATAGAAGATAAGCATAGCTGAGATGACTTCATTACCAGACTTAATTTAACAGAACGTATTTGAATGCAGATGAGGAGAGTGACAAGCAGCACGTGTGAAGCAAAAAATGCACATTCTTGTTTGATTTGCTGGGGCTAAGATGTAGAACAGATAAAAAATGGGTCTCTGTTTATCGTTGAATAATTTAAGATATCTTTAATGTTAAAAATGACTTTTAAAATGGTTAAATTTAGTTCAGATGATCTATCTTCTGACAAATATGTGTACATATTTACATTGTGAGCATTAATGAAGTCAAACACTGGCTCCTGCCTTTACTATAATGTTAGAAAAGGGATGGAGAAAGCTGGGAACGATGACAACAACAACATCTTTGTGGTAGCTTGCTTTCCTGACTGCCACACCTCGCCTTGTTGTTTGGGTCGCAGGGGAGTCTGGGAGATCGGTATTGCCTGTCTCCACCCCATCCCACTGACCCTGTCCCCTCGCCCTTGTCCTGCATTTCCTGTAAACAGCGGCATGGAGGCTCATTGGCTGGGTGCGTCCCCTCTTGGGATAACCTGGCAATGACCTGAGAGCCCTGGGCACCGGGCCCAAATTGGACTGGACCAGACCAGACCAGATCCACACCCAATTTTGTGAGCATCAAAATGCAGAAGGCACTTACTGTAGAACGTATATATGCTTATTTTCCATTTTTATTTCCTTTTCCTCTTTTTGAAGTTTGATTATTTATTTCTTGTAACTGTCCTATTCTATAAATATTGCATAATAATAAGTGCCATGAAAATGAAGAGCCAAATACAATATAATATAAACAGAAAAATTCTGATTATTAAATTATATATATTATATATATAGTAAGCATACTACATTTTCTTGATTTGCCAAAATGGGATAGTGGCAATTTTAAAAACATAAAATTACAAATAAGTAGGCTAGAATTTTTGTGTTAAAAGTAATTCGTTTTTTAAATTTATAATTAGCTGATTTTAGTGGTAAATATGTTCGAACAAGACTTATACTGAATGGCACAGAAAAAATATTTAATTAAACAGGACACTTATGAATGTACTGATACACAACAACAATTCAGTTTTGTTTGAATGCTATTTGTTTGAAGCATTCTAAATATATGTGACTTTGTTCTTTCAGATGGATCCAATCTGAGTTATATTAAAAACTGTCCAGGCTCCTCCAAGCCTTTCCATGGGACTAAGCAGGTGTTTGCTGTATACAGTTTAAAGACATGAAATAAAGCACGCGCATCCTTAATTAAACATCCCTCACACTAAATAAAGGCCACCTGTTGTAAATCCATGCATTTTTTTGTTAGATAAGAATATCCATATTTTAAACATAATAAACACTTTTTACACTCTCCGGTATCTGTCATATGCAGAATTTTGATATAAGGCAAGAAGATACTGGTTTTCCTTTGCTAAAGTAAGGAAATCTTGTTTCCTTTGCTCCTCTATTTCCCAGTCCGAGTCGTACTGTACGTCATTTGCCTACATGTCTTCCTCTTACCACAGTGGATATGAGATTTTTTCTCAGATGTTTATTACATTTGAAATATGGATATTTATCTTACAAAATTGCATGAATTCACTATAGGTAGCCTTAATTCACCCCCTGGAACCATGTGAAAGACTCTTTATTACAGATATGTGCACTTTATTTCACATCTTCCGAACTGCATACAGCAATCACCTCTTTATCCCCATTGAAGGCTTGGAGGGGTCAGGACAGTTTTTAATATAACTCCGATTAAATTTGTATGAAAGAAGAAAGTTACATACACTTAGTATGCTTCGAAGGTGGGAAAACACAGGCTAATTTTTATTTCTGGTTGATTAACCCTTTGATAGTCAATATTTACAGTAACACACTAGTTGGTGTTTATAACTACAACACTATAATGCTGAAGGACTCACATCTCTCCTCAATCATTCTCTCACTGTACTTTAGTATCAGTAATGAGTACAAAATTTGATTGGCTAAGGCATTAAAAATATTCTTTTTTATGCATCTGCAATAAATCACCAAGAGTTTACTGTCATTGTGTCTTCATCCACCACAGAGGCGACGTCAATTTTTCTCTGCAAGCATTTAAAATATGACAAAAACAGAAAGAACATCAGCAGTGACGGAGGATTCTCTTGGGACACAGAGCGGCTAATGGTGCAGACACATAGGCCCATTTGCAAACATGCAATGCTGTTAGATTGCACAGCAACACAATGAGTCAATAATGCCACCAGAAAAAGGTCCCTGGCTCCCATATCATCTTCTGAATAATGGAGGATGCTTAAAAGTGTGGTACATAAACACTATAGCCCAGAGTAACATCCAAATGGTTCCATGGCAAAAAAAAAATCATCTGAACCTATTTATAGCTATCACTTTACTTAACTTCTAGCAATGGATTTTATTTTTCATTAAAGCATGAAGATAAGCTTTAAGAAAGTAAATGTATAATGCTTATTTATAATTGTAACAAGGCCGGACTCAGACAAGCGCTGAAGATCCAAATGCAGCTTTATTTACAATGCACAGCGTGGTCAAAACAGACAAGGTCCAGATACCAGCAAACAGTAATATCCAAGGTGAGACAGAATCGTAAAAAACAGGTAACAGTCCAAGGTCAAAATCCGAGAGGGCAGTCCAAAGTAACAAATGAAACAACACGATGAAACCAAGGCTGTGGCTATGGCAATGACAAAGACTGTGGCAAAAAAAGGATAAATACAGAAAACGCGTGGTAGAGTCCACTTACAGCAAAACAATACTTCACGACTTTCTGTTTGGCAGGCCTCTGCTTAAATGGACGCCAAACAGGAAGTCACCAGAGAGGAAGCAGAGGGAGCTGAGACCCTCTGCTGGCCTGGCGTTACAATAATCTGTAAAATTTAAATCTAAGAAAGTTAATATATAATTTCAATCATATATATACATAAATATTATAAAATAGCAGAAGTAGCAATAAACAATGAAAAGACTAAGTAATTTTGGAAATGTTCCTTGTGTTTATCTGAAAATCAGATTAAAAAGCTACCTAGAGGCCACTTGAAAAAGTCAGGGTCTTTGACTACACTGGAGGTAATCGAGCAGAGGTTTCTAATGATGACTCTAGGGTGGCAGTGAGAGCAGAGAGGGTCATACAGTCAAAAGAAGGTCAGAAAGTTATCCGTCTTTAAACCTCTGTAAATCCACAAATCTCCCAAAGGCCAGTGAAAGAAACACACTGTGGGAATTTGTTTTAATAACACTACATGCTACCAAAATGCTCACCCAGAGGATAGAAATTTCTCTCTGGTTTTCTCATCTATTCCCCTCCACTCAGCTGCATCAGGCTGTGAGAACATCGCAATAAAGGTGAAAAATAGCCCTAACGTTTAATCCACTTTCCTCTTATACTATTTGTATCATTGAACAAATGTATTGTATTCTTTCTCACACAGATAGGGTACTCCAACAAATGTACCATCAAATCCAGCAAATGAGAAAATCAGATAAGCTACCCTGCAAACATAGTCCATCTTACCGACGCCAAAGGCTGCTCCACTACTGTGCAACGTGTTTGGCAAATCAGCTTGCATAATTATACACTACTTTAGACAACAGCTAATGGCTTTTCAGCCATGCTGATCTTGCTTTAGCTTTGTTTGCAACAATTTTTGATTGGAAAAACAACTGGCACTTTTTTTTACTTTTGTGTAGAACTGTTGCATAAAATCAACATCACTTTCACAATCATGTTGGACAACATTTTGTGGTAACCTGTACACTGTATGTAGCTATATAATGTTTCACGTAATACTTTTAGTTTTGTTTACTCAGCCAGGAAGATTGCAGAAAGTATTCTGAGACAGAGAGAGGCACAAGCTGAGCTATCAGAGTGACCAAACACTTGCCTAATTTCCTGTTAACATTGTTTTGGCCAGCACTTCCTCTAGACTTGTGTGATGGTATTGCCATTGTGTTGAGAGGAAAGTGTTTCAGCATTCAAAATATAACTCTCTAGACAGTCTTTTGCTAGAGTTTGATGACTTAAATAGAAATAACTCTTGCTAATATAGTTTGTTTTGTTTCAGATGCCTTTTTATAGTTTTTACATATACCAATGCGGAAAATGATCATTTTAAGTTACAGTATGCAGTTGTATAAAAAGCTGACTTTACCTTTCAGGGTCTTGCTCTTGAGTGGTGGGCTTGTTTTCTATTCCTGCAAAGCTATTCATGTCCACATAGCCATCGTTCTCATTGGAAAGTGCTGCTGTCCGATTGTGGTCATCGAAGAACTCTGTAATAGTGACTGCCCGAGTGGGTCTTCCATGTGGAATCTGGATATTCTCATAATCTGAGTTTATTGCAGGAATGTTTTCATAATCAGAAGTATCTGCACTTGGGAAGGAAATGGAGCGTGGTTTAGTGAGGGGTAGGGGCATAGGGGGCCGAGAGCGGTCCTCAAAAGACTCCACTCTGGCTATACCCCTGCTACTGTAACTCTTGGGTGCACCTTGCCGTCTTTGCCTGTCTTTGTAAAGCAGAAATGTGGTAGGTATTTCAGAATTACGTTGTGGTTTGCCCACACGGGACTGGAACTGTGGGGAGCCGCTTGCACTCCTTCGATCAAGCTCCAGCACCCGAACAGGCCCGTGGTGGCTAGACTCAGATGATGACCTGGAGGAGCGGACACTGCCATCTCCACGCACTTTGCTTTCAGATTTTTTCTTAAATTTTAAAGCTAAGAAACGTTTAAATGAAGTCTTCTTCTTTTGGGAGATGTCAGGAGATTCATGTTGGATTAGAAGTGATGGAGAGCTTTTGGTTACAGGCCTCTTAGTAATGTAAGCTAACTGAAAGGGTGGTGGGATATCAACTAGAGATGTAGGTGTCGACACGCCACTGGAGGACTGGTGACTTCTTTGAGAAAAGCTTCCAGAGGAAGTAATCACACAGGGTAAAGAAAGTGTGTCATTTTTTTGCAATCTACATTCCTCCCTAGGAGATTTCTCACCCTCAAAGTGCCCTGAAAATGGCAAATCTCTGCCCTCAACAGAAAGTGAACGAGGAGAAAGAAGAAAGCGCCTTGGCTTTAATGAGGGAATTACATGGTTCGCCTCAGTTTCATCTGAAAGCTTGGGATGTGGAACTCCATTCTGGTCCAAGGCCACAGTGTAGTAGTCGTGAGACTGGTACTCGGTGCCCGTCTCCTCAGGCACAGTCTCAGGAACATATCCAGGTACTTTCCCAGAAAGCGAGCGAGATCTTGTCACAATGCTCTTCCTGTCCAGAGAGATAAAATTCTCACCCTCCGAGTCGAAGCCAGCCTCCTCGTAAATGTGTTCGTCACTTTCTGTGTCCGAGTCCTCAAAGAAAGGCACAATATGACAGTCCAGCTCTTCGATGTCCTCTTCAAATGCTTCTGTGGTGTGGGCAAAAACCACTCGGTTCGTTAGTTCTGGAGTTCTGCCTACATCCAAGTCAGCAGGAACGGTAATGTTGCAAAGTCTGAGACGTGGCTGGCAGCTGTTCCTCTGACTCATCTGAGCTTGTCCTCTTCTCGCTGATCGTTCTCTTAAACTCTTGCCCTTGGTTTTCCTCTCCATGTTTACCGGCTCATCTTCATCTCCTATCTCGACATAATCTTCAGACGACACACACTCCACAGTCTGATCATCACCATCGTTGTCTTTGATGTCAGCGTAGTCATCCATTTCTTCATTTTCTGCCATCTCTTGGCCCTCAGAAGCAGGTTGAGAGACACCGTTTTCTAATTTATTCTGTTTCTCCTCTAACTCTGCCACATCGTCTGATGATACGTAGTAAGGCTCTTGGTTTGCTGTTCCCGCTGTTGAAATCTCAGAGTCTATAGGTTTCTCATTGTTGGACTCATCATCAGTGCATCTTGCTTCTGGATCAGAGGTACAAGTCAAATCACTTGGCACCATTTCAATGACAGAGTAAGGCTCGTATGAATCTTCTGTCTCCTCTGCAAACCTGAAACGTCCAGATGGGTCTTTGGTAGCACGTTCAGCCTGCCAAGTACTGTTGTCATCCAGCGTGCCAATGACATCATAAGGGTATTCCTCACATAGTGAGGGTTGACTGCAGTTTGTAGCTTTTGAAGAAAGTCCAGTCTCATCTTCTTGTGCCTCATGAACATATTTTGCACCTGCCCTAGTGTCCTCTTCATATTGTTTATTGGCACTATAAAAACCGTCTGACGATGGGTCCTCAATCTCCTCATAGGGACTTTGAGATTCACCCAAAGGCTGATCTTTAATGAGTGTCTCATTCTCAGACAATGCACAGGTGTCCTTAAGTACTATACAAGCATCTTCTCCATTCTCAGCTGGCTTGGTATCATCAGCGTTTTTGCTGTGCTCCTCATCTCCTGATTCAAGACTTCCTTCAACCACTTCTGATAAATCTGGAGAAGCTAAATGCTGTATTTCAGCTGCTTGATGACCTTGATCTTCATCCTCTCCCACTGTATCATCCACTGCCATTTGCAATTCTTCCTCTATTTCATTACAGCAACTTGGGTCATGGTTAATCTCATAATTTACAGTCAATACTTTATCAGGTAAGTTCACGTCATCATCTGTACAGTTTTCTCTGGATGTGTCTGCTTCTTCCTGTGTAACGTCGGATTCATTATCCTGGTTTAGCTCCAGTCTGTCGGAGGATGTTATGTCCCCATTGCCCGCAATGCTTTGGCTCACCTCAGAGGCAAGCCTTGGTTTGGGAGCCACAGGAGGTTTAGAACCTCGGGTGTTAGGACAAGGCCTTGACATCAGGGTGGAGCACAGTTAAAGTCAAATAGCTTTGTCTTGGCTTTTACGCTTGAAATTGCTTCTAAAAATCTGCAAATAGAAAGAAAGAAGAAAATTACACTTTGATGCTGAATTATCCTTGCCCTTGCAATAGAAATAAGTGAAATAATCTATAAACTGACTGACAATGTGCCATTATGAGATCAGCTGCTCCTTTGAAGCAGCCTGATTGATCTACATTGATTATTTGACTGATGAACTGCAGCCCCTAAACTTAAAAACATAATGAAGTGATTATATGCTCACTCCATTCGCACCAAACAGCATTTTCACAGCCGTAAAAATAATAATAAAAAAGATGACGAATGAAAAACAATTAATAACTAATACGATCCCATCCATTGGTTTCCAAGTGAGTTGGTTTCCTCACAGAGTTAACCTTTAGGTCAGTTTGATCAAACACACCCTTTCTCTTAACAAAACTCATACACCCCTTGTCTTTTCCTGTTATTTGCTACCTGCCTTGACGCACGTCCTTTTAAACTCGCGTTGCACTTGGTGCTCACCCTGCTAAGATGTTGTTTCCTGACACGACTAATTAACTATTCCAGCAGACTCTTCTGGAAGGACTGCGAAAAGGAAGTGCAAAGGGGAAGGACATTAACAGCGTACCATGTCTTCTCCATGAACCCGCCTCTTAATTTTCTTCTACAAGAGTGCAGTTTTGCACAACACGAATACACTTCCTTCTCGTCAGACTTCCCATGATTCACTCTCAAGTGATAAATCCCACCCAGACACACAACCCCCCACACTGGATTTTATTTTTTTTTTTTTTTTTTTTTTTTTTGCTGAAAAGGTCATTTCAGTGCGTTTAAGAACAATAAAAAGAGAAACATCAACATCCCAACTAAGGTCCCCTTGGCAAAATAACAGGATATGAATTATGCAACAAGAATTCACTTAAAACAAATGGTTAAACACAATGGGAGGAATAAAGGGAGAAACAAACTCTTCACTCTGCAAGCCATACGTACATGATCCTAGATATGGACTGTAAAGTGTTTCGCTAATTTAGTCCTAACAGCTGGAAGTGAACAGGAATAACAAAATTAATATAAATGAAGAGCCTATATAGCCTATATATATATATATATATATATGTAATATATATATGAAGAGTGCTGTCTGAAATGTTATTCTAAAATGAGCATTTTCATTAGGCTCCTATATTTCTTTAATTGCAGAAAAGACCAATAGATTGCACACATACACAAACATACAAACTACACTGTGGCCATGGACCAGAATATGTTATTCAAATGAAGATATGAAGAGAAAAAATAACTGAATAAAGCATTGTCGTTCTGTGGAGAACTATAATGACATTATCAATACTTTCCTACAAGGACTACTACTGGATGAAAAGACAAACACTTCTTATGTCTGTTATACTTTTATTTAGTAGTCTATGTATGCATTCATAAAATACCAGGCAAAACTGGACAGATCTGGCTGTTGACTATTATATTTAGGTTTTACATGAATTAACTGTACAGAAAAGTTTACTCAGAACTATGGTTTCATACCGGCGTTCATTGTCGGATGTCATCCACCATGGCATCTGAAATATTTCCACATTATTCCCTGATATTTCGCCGAAGCAACAGTATATATCCAGAGGTGCCGTGAACTTACTCCAATGGCATTTGTCATAAAGCCTGAAAAGTAAAAAATGAACACTTCATCGTTTTTTTATACGGCGTTTCCTTCCAAAAATGTCAGTTAGCGACTGTTGCAGCAGGTCTCTTCGGGATCGCGCGCTTCCCGTCTGAAGGAATGAGAGAGATGCGCTCGCGCTCCGGTCTGCGCGTGGAGACTGAAGGTGTTTTCCGCGCGCTTCCTGAAGAGGTGCAGCGAGTCTCCCTCGCAAGGATCGATGACCGAAACCACAGAGAAAACATCTAAAGCCAATAACCATCAGTGGCTTACGGCACTTTCACGAACAGCTGCTCCATTGCTGTCACGAGATGGTATGTTTCCGTGGCACTATTAGAGGATATTTTACAGAATTTCTAGCTTTCACAAGGAAAAATGCTATTATGTAAATTTCGAAATTTCCAATCAAAATGAGTTCACAACGTTTCCATTCTGTTTAGATTTATAGTCTTAAAAAGGCGCTTTAGATCTTTAGCTGTGACAGAATATTTAACATTACTTGTTTAATTGTGTCCTGCCTAATTGTGTAACTACAAAAATAATAAAAAATGCTGTAATTTTGTTAGTAGCCTATCAAAGGTAAACAAATGGTCCTAAAATCAGGTTCTCTAAATACTGTTGGCCAGGCTTCCTTTTTGCTCATCTGTTGCATGATTGGAGAAAAGCAGCTCTTTAAAACCCTCACTTCATAACAGGAAACCGCTATCCCTCTTTCCTGCACAACAGGCAACGCTTCCTTAGCAACAAATGAACAAAGGTGCTGCTGTTAACTCTACTGGGGAATTACTGCATTCAAGATTTAGACTCTATTTTTCCTGATGGAACTCCACACTGATAGGAGACCACTAATTCAATCAGTATTTTTAGACGAAAACAGTTCTTATAAATAATCCAAACAGGGGACGCCCAGGGAGGCACAAAGTATTTGAGGTCCTGCCAGTGATAGTCCTGACTCATGCACGTTAATGCATGAATATAAGAAAACAAGAAAGAAAGAATTATTGCTAATTTTTTAAATTATCATTTGGCATGGCAAATCCTGATTTAATATGTAACTATAAAAAAAGAATAATAATAATTGAGTTTCTTATTACAATTTTCATACACCAAGCAAGGTTGCAGCTGCATTTGACAGCCAATGACAATCATGCATTTATTATTAAAAAACGTAATCACTTACACTTTTACTGCACAAAAACTTTTTACCTCACAACCATGTAGTTTAATAATCCAAAAATGCATTCAAAATTCATTTGTATGGAACAAAGAATTCTGACTCAACAATAAATTTAAATCAAATCAGAAGTACAATGATTGTAAGTCAGCTGTGCTCGTATCATAATTCTAAACATATAGTGTAAACATAATTCTCCTTTCATAGCCTCTCAGATCTTCATCATATAGGCTATAATCAGACATTTTGTGATAGAGCCTTTGTTGACGCCTAATGAACACCGAATTGTAAGACAAGATAACCCCCAGCTGTGCCGCTGCCGTGATGTTCAAGGGCAGACAACAGTCCTGAAACTCAGGAGAGAAAACTGTCAGCCACCTGGGGCTCCAGGTTGACAGCTTATATCACAAATCAAACCCTCAAACATTAGGTGGCAAATTCACAGGACGTATAATATATATATGACTCCTGAGGACTCATTTCTTCATATCTCTCTCTTTCCCTCTATGTCTGCAACTGAAGGTCAGATGAACCCCATGAGTGATAGAAGAGCAGTGTTGAGATAAAGGAGTGTAAGCACAAGGGAATATAAACCATATGTTCAGAAAGTTTCATGTGATTATTAATCAGTTGTCCTCTAAACCATGTTGGCTTCTGAAATGGACATCAATCTGACGTAAACCACTTGCATTATGAGCTAGACATAAAATAATTGTTTTTGTGGCCTTGACCCCTCTCAGGACCAATATTTACAACAGCTACAGCATCACATGAGCTCTTACAGGAACCATTGTTATTCCTGTAAACTGTGCCACAGCTTAAATAACAACATTTAGCGGAAATCTGCCTTCTTAAAAACTGCGTTCTCAAAAGGTTTCATAATTACCTGATCAATTTTCAACAAGTTTTACACTGAAAAGTACTAGTGGTTCCTAGCTGTGCCTCTTCTTTTGTTCTACCAAAGCCAAAGATAGCACACGGCTGGCATTTTGCTGTGCTAATTGTGTCCCTTACTGGAAAGTATACCATGGCACCAAATTTGACCTTTTTTGCATTTTATCAGACAAATGTGTTTTCGTCTTTGGGGACGGCTGCAAAGCGGAGAGTGTTTGTAGGCATTGTAATGGAAGGGGTGACTGAAAGAATAGCTCTGAGATAAATAACCCTGCAGATGTGGTCTATATGCAGAGGATGAAAACATGTTTTCTAGATTCTGTGAACAAATATTTCTGACAGAGCAGATCTATGCCCCTCCACCTGGATGACTGCATTACGGCACATGCTTGGAATAAGAGGAAAAACATGTCCGAAACCATTTTTTTTACTCATAAACACACATATGTATTCGCAGAACTGACCCAAACAGGAAACTGATTGGGAAAAAGGGTCAATGACATTTTCCCAGAGCTTGTATGAGTCTCTCACCACCCTTTACATAACACCTGCCTTTAAAAGAACACGCTGAATGTTTCTAAATTCTGACAAGCTGAAAAAAAGCTGATTATTATTGAACTGAAAAGGTACATTCGGACAGTAAAACTGCAAGATGTTTCTATATTGATGGATGCTAGATGGAAGTCTCGTAGTTATGCATCAGTGTTACATAATTAATTGTTACATATCACAAAAATGTAAAGCATTATAGAAATGACTTTTTATTTATGCTGAAACTCCACTCCAGTCTGGGATCTCCAGGTGTCAGACAGTCATATTCCCCCTAGAAGAGAACATGAAAGAAAAAATGGCATCAGCACTCTTAGGCAACTCAAAAGCACAGCTACAGAAACAACACTCTCACCTTCCCCCAGTCCCTCGACCAATGCCACACTTCCAGAGAAAAACAGGTGAAGCCAGGAGTCAGCACTTCATCAAAAATAGCAAACAAAGACTGCACTCCCGGTGGAGTCCAGGACCTCTCAAGCCAAATGAATAGCACACTGCTGGCCATGCAGGGTTATAGAAGAACGCATATATGTAGTTAAAGATTGCAGAGCAGTCTGTTATGCAGTCGTTTTTAACCTAGTGTTCATGTACGTTAGTAGGGTCAATGCTTTTCTTTTCTTTTCTTTTTTTTACCCACTCATAATTTGTCTTTTGGAAAAAGTAAAATAAAATGTCTGTGCACGTCATAACGAAAAAAAGCTATAGTATTGGTCCTTTTCATATTCATCATCCTTTCAAAATTCTTGCTACAGATGTGAAAACACAAAAAATCTAACCAGATCATTACGTAATTACGGAAACATATTTCAGAGGCAGTGTAAATGTGACTGACAACATGAGATTGCATGTTTTTTTTGCCAGAGGCAGTGTAAATGTGACTGACAACATGAGATTGCATGTTTTTTTTGCCAATTTTGTTTTGGTTCTTGAAAAGCCACAACCTTCCATAATTTCATAATATTTTCTATTATTATTTCTCATAAATTATTTATTATATCCATATCAAGGTTTAATATTAATAATATTTAATAACATGTAATAACATGTAACAAGTACTTATTACATTTGAAGAAGAAGATCAAACAACCTCAAAGTAAAAGCCATGTGGTGCAACCAACATGCACAATAAACAATTGTAAGAGGAAAAATAAGTTTTTTATTTTTTTAAATAATGATGATGCATTGAAATGTACCTTAAGATGCAAGAAAGATATTTTCTACTTTTTACATGGACATTTTTAGATTAACATAAAATTTTTATGTAAAATGTTTTTTAAAACCATATAAACAAACATGAATACAAATTTAAAGACCTCTGTGTGTTTAAACTAGATTTTTAAAAAAAAATATTATTTATCAATAATATCATTAATAGCTTAAAATCCAGAATTCTAAAACTTGCGTTATGTTGATTCTAAAATATTGCATTTGCTTTTGTAAAAAAATAAATAAATAAATCAAGACTGCAGGTGATGCAGTGAGTGCTACTCACTTCAAGTCTTATTGTCAAGGAGGTATATAGCTATTTTCAGATGCTGAGAGCGGGACAATTAACTTAAGTTACCTGCTTAGGGAGAGATAGAGTGATTAGTGAGATTTTAAACAGGTGTGATATGCTAAGCAGGAGGGCAGGTCTTGATAGCAAGTCTCTTGTTTTGCCTTCATACCCCTCTCAAGAGCTGCACTGTAATAACATCGATTTACCGGTCATGAATAAAAGTCTCAAGAAGCCTCATAAAAAGACTTGTGGCTTGGCCTTTAAAAGCGCTGCACAATGGGCCAGTCAAACACTAGCCTATAGCCTTTACACAATAGATTTATGGACCCCGGAGAGCTTGATTTCTTTTGAAAAATGGTGCAGAGTGCCTGGCTGCCCTTTTCCGTCACATTCATTCTCCCATTTTGTTTTGCTTAGTATTCTAATGCAAACACAAACACAAGCGCCTTACAGCTCCGCACAGTGCAGCATGACAGAGACTCTCATTAGACCGCAGTGATATTTCTTCTGGATTCCCAAACTCAACTATTACCAAAACAAACACAGGTCTGTGCAAAAAAAAAATCATTTCCAAGCTGATTAGCAAGACCAAGTTGCTGATCTTTCGTTCTGTAGGTCCTAAGGGGAACAATACCACTGTGAAAAAGTCCCCTGGTCTGGATTTACTTTTTCCTGTGACTGTTTTCACATCTTTCAGCCAAATGAGACTGAACGGATGCAGATACTAAGTTTAAAAATATCTGTGTTTTCTAACCTCTTTTGGCCTCGGCTGTCAGCCGCTCCCATGTATCTAAACATCTTAAGCAAGAAAGGTGATAAATTAGAGAGCACAATCACACCATCTATCAAAAAAAATTGATGTAAATTAGTTGGATTTCATTTGAAAGGAAAATTAAATAAAGTAGCTATAGTATTCTCCTTCTGAATAGCAAGCTTTTAAAATAAATGCTAAAAAAAAATGTAACTGAAAAGATATAATGCACTTAATTGTGAATGCAATGAAATTGCAGTTACATGAAATTGTATTTTATTAAATGCAAAGTTATTTCACGTTTCAGTTGAAAATTGGTTAAAGTGTAATTAGTAAACATGTTTAAACGTAATGCATTTAAATATATTTGTAATTACTTGTTGTAAGGAGGAAGTAGTCACCACCCAAGTATGTGCACTTCTGAGAGAACAACTAAAGATTATTAAAACATAACAATCTAAAATGTACTTGGAAGTTATTACAGTTATTAAAAGTTATTACAAATTTACAAAGTGCAATTTTTGAAAGTGTACTTAATTGAAGTGGTCTTTTATTTAATTAATATCATATTATATTGCATATACAATTTTTTAAAGTATTACAAATAATTCAAAACCTTTGACTTTTACAAATTGACAGATAGGAATGTTTTACCAGCTTCCAAAAAAATAAGCTCTGATAGACTGTAAAGCTGGTTTACAGAGTGTTAAACAACAGATGGGTGATTGTCATACAGTAGGCTCTGTTTATTTTTTTAAGCCCTTTTTGGTTTTTGACTAAATAAATCCTTTGGAATCCAAATTATTAAGGCAAGAGCGAACAGCCCGTTCATCAATGCATTTTGGGAACGAGTAAGGACAGATCCAGACCTTTAAAGAGACAGAGGATAAACTGCAAAACACACAACAGATTTACTGATGAGCCAATAATCAATAATTCCACAACAATGAGTTGCAATTAGTGCCACAATCCAAACACTTTCACACCTGCCGCTTTTGCTAAATCAATGCAACAATCCGTACAAGTCCTTTCTGCAAAACTCAATATGGCCATAATATTGAAACATAGCTGATATGTCTTGGGATGAGATTATTGCAACCTCATTAAATCTAAGGTAAAGTAAGGTGACCCTCACCAGTGCTCAGCTGGGATTCCCACAGGAGTTCATTCAATGAGATGGGACCACCTTTGCTGAGGTCATCTTTGCCTGTTTTATACACATTAGAGCACATACACGTTATTTTCCAGCCTGAACATACAGTCAAGGATGAACAGGCAATGACAGATCATCCTTTATGCGCACACTTGCAACACATCAGCAGAACCGTTTTGCTGAATTTGTATTCATCTCCATGTCTTTTTCAGAACCATTAATAATGTAGTGATGCTGGACTTGTTCAGACTGTTTCATATTACTTTTGCACCTTCATATTTCAAAACCATTATTATAGGATGTCATGGTCACCAAATATTGCATCAAATAAGGTGTATTCACATTTACTGTTGTTTGATACTACTGCGTGAAAATCTTCATTCATCACTGACAATATACCTTTTTGCAGGCAAAATTTAGCCAAACGTGTGTCTCAATAAACTTCACATAGTAAATCAGGATTAAATAGTTATGCATTAAAACATCTCTGGTAAAAATAGGTGTCGCGTGCCAAAGTCACTCTGATATGATGAGCTTCGTTTATATTGCATCTGCATTGTAAAAACTGACACTGCAAATTCAGACATTTACACTGCTTAAAACAAGGCAACATTTCATATAAGCAAACATAGTGAAAGAATTAACATTCTGTCATTGAGTCCTTTCGGATATGTATAAAGAGCTGTTTACACCAAAAAGGGTCTACTACTTTAAATACTAGTATATTAAAGTCAGCTGGATGGGCTCCCAATGTGTTTGATTTGCTGTGTTGCTATAGTTATAGTTGTGGTGTAAACTCTCTTGTATAGGAAGAGAATAGTTAAAACTTGTTAAGTATGTACAATGTTTTCCTCAATAAACTCTTAATTTGCTGCTTTTTAATAATTAGTAAGGTAGTTGTTAGGTTTAGGTATTGGGAAGGATTAGAAATGTAGAATAAGGCTTTAATGTGCTCAATGAGCTAATATTCTAGTAAAATGCATGCTAATAAGCAATGTTTGTAACCGCAAAATAAAGTGTTACCAGAGTGATTATTAAAACTTCATAAATATCATAAATAAGTTTGAACGGGCCTTAACTTTCAATCTGCTGTGAAACACAAAAGTGTCAAGGGGGACCAAAACAAAATCAGACCCATTGAGAGCAAGTAAATGATTTTCAATTTTTTGGTGAACTTCCCCCTTAACAACCAAAAAAGACTTGCCATCCAAACTGCTTAAGTGTAATTTTTTTTATCATCCTCTGTTTCATTCTATGTTGAGCTTCTTAACTTGCGTACCAATTTCAGCAGCACTTGATAGATGCTCTGCTGTCAAAAGTCAGTCTGTATTGTACTCTGCCTTTACATGTCACCTCTGTGAAGCTAATATTCACTTGTTTACAAATCTGAAACTCGGCAAATAAGACCAGTCAACCAGCTGGAAAGACGTAAAGAAAAACTGACAGAGAAATAAAGATGTCATAAAAAGAAACCTCCCCTTTATTATGTTGTTCGTCTTGTCAAAAGATATACCACACCTAGGACCCCATACAATAAAGGTAAGATTAAAAACTAGTCCATG
Source organism: Enteromius viviparus (assembly GCA_032353835.1). NCBI lineage: Eukaryota > Metazoa > Chordata > Actinopteri > Cypriniformes > Cyprinidae > Enteromius > Enteromius viviparus. Next base: position 5,984,910 of record JAUCNO010000044.1, read on the forward strand.
TCTCCTTGGCCACCCATAAAAGCATATGTGTGCTGTGAGCTCTTGTTGGGAACAGTGGTTGCTGTGGGAGTTTACACGACAAAAGATTCTCAGCAACTTAACTGTTTTAATTCTGTGTGTTTGTGTTTAAGTGCGCGCTCAGGCGCACAAGCTTTAATAGTGGACTGCTTTTGTGCCAACTGGGCTCACTACAGCAGCTGGTGACTGTGTTCCCCTTTCCCCTATCCTCTCTTCATGTATTACTTCATTTATAACCTCTGTACTGCTAATACATTTAGGCCCATGGGTGCTCTATGAATACATTTAGACATTATCAAAAAGTGTGGGTAACTCTGCAAGAGGCAGCTTCACAAATCTGATCACGCATTGATGATTAGATGAGGACGGTCTAAACAAATGGCCCATGGGCTTATGAAGTGCCATCATAAAGCTTAATTGTGACCATGACTGTCTCTGTGAAGGATCCTTGTCACCTGCCGTGAACTCCTGCTCGTTTACCTGAACTGACCTTGAACTGACCTAGAGGAGAGAAGAGAGAAGAAGATACTGTAAACCTCAAAGGAGCAATATAATAAATACATTCTGCACACACACACACACACACACACACACACACATATATATATATATATATAAAGATAAAAAGAAAGAATCAAATGGAATATATTCCATTTGATTTATTCTAAATAAAAAAAACATTTAAAACCATTTATTATTAAATATCCATTAAATATCCCTCTGTTATAAAGTTTGGATGATGTTAATGAGCATACACAAAAATCTTCCATACCTCAACAATGTTCTGTTTATCATGAATCACTTAAAATCTGTTTAATATTTATGCTACAGAACCAAAAATACATGATACATTTTATGCACCGATTACAGTCAAGCATTAATACATGCTTATTAGAGCAAGCACACACTATAGATTCTCATAACCAGCATCTTATGACCACTAATGTCTCTCAGAGCTGGCTTCACACCACATTTATGTATATATGAATATATATTGTATGCAAGAATGACTATTATTTACCTGCTGTTTGTTGAACAAAGCACAGGGGAAATGCTGAGCCAGCACTCGGGGCTCATTTGACACATTATACTGGGTTACTGAAACAGCCTGAACCCCAACCTAAAAAATTTTCCGCCCCTTTGCAACCCTAGTTGCCATCACAAATACAGTGATATAAACATTTTGAAACGTGCAATTCTCATTTATTCAAGGAAGTCAAAGCCTTGTGAAAAATCTATTTGTAGCGCCCAATCAAAACAGGCTTGGCCTACTGATCAATCAAAGCAGAGTTGGCTAAGGATAAGAGGGTTAAATGAAATGCACTGTATTTTCTGCCAAGCAGGCAACCTGGATGCCGAAACACTACTGACTTCGTGGTTGGGAGATAGATGAAGGGTGGCGCTTCAGACCAAAACAAAACATGACAACATAAACATCATTTGAGGGCTGCATCTGCGCTTTTTAAACGAGAATATCCAGGCTGTACTACTACTGTCAGTGATATGAGTACTTTAATTAAAATGTTCTCTTCTTTCTATGTTTTGAACATAACAGACACATTTTATGATAAATTTCTTACGTATGGTACCTTTAAATGCATATTCTAAGAAAAATACGTTTTCTGACCTTAGATGCATTTAAACCTGTTGTAGGGGACTTCAACACAGTATAAGGACACTTTAAAACACCAAATTACCTTCTCTTTAAGCTATACAAAATAAAATTAAAGCTAATTTAAGATGATAAATTGTAATAGTATATTATTATTACTAAAATGACATTGATTACAATAAATGTGAGAAGCAAACTGAAAATCAAGTAAATGAGAGCCCAAAAAAAGATGTGGAATGGTAAGTTGATTCAGTTCATTAAAGCATGGGTGAATCCTAGACTGATTCAGCTCTTTAGTACAACTCACTTATTCAGTTTTTTTCACAGAAGTAAAAAGTGTTTGGAAATGAGCAACCAGCTAAAAAAAAATGTAGAAAAAATAAATAAAATAATACAATTCAAAAACGGGAAGCCAACCAACCAACTAACTTCCATTTAAATGCAAGCTTCTCATATTCTGAAGGCGTTTAATTGACGAACTCGTCATGTTTTATTTCCAATTCTTAGAACAGCTTGCAAGCTTGTTCAGGCTGGTTAAAACACTGTAGGGGTTCTCACAATATATAACAACAGCATGATTTTATGAGTCTCATAATGTTTTCTTTCTAATGCTGAAGGGGAGAAGAACCCATAAAAGCACACAAACCATCCTCAGGGCATACTGTCCATTGAGCTGATATTGAACCTCCATTCTCACTTCCAGCTTGTGTTTATGCTGCCACATAAAACATTGCATTCCAAACCTTTTTTTTCCACATTTGCCAACATCTTCCCTTTCAGTGATGGAAAGAAAGACCACAGCAGTACATTAGCACCCAAATGCATCTTTCATTATACCGCTTCATGATCTTGGGGTTGGGCTTGGGGTCAAAACTGGGGAAATGAAGACAGATCTTCAGAACGCACACTCCAGCATCATGAGTACATGTGGGAAAAGGCTTTCCCCCCGCCCTTTAATGTATTAACAATGTCTCTTCATAACAACGTGGAGTGGACAAAAGAGAAATGAATGGCTTTTTTGCTGTGTCGCAGTACATGGAGATCTCTCAGACAGATACAGTGGTTTTAATTACCTGCTGAATGAAGCGACTGCTGTGAGCTGGAGCTGAGAATATCTTTACCGTAGGGATATGAGTGTTAAGATGCTGTGGGGTACATTCAGCTGAAGAGACCATATAATCATTGCAGTAAAGTTTAAAAATATATAATATAATATAATATAATATAATATAATATAATATAATATAATATAATATAATATAATATAAAAGCAAATATACTTCCCATTAACTAAACAATTCAATTTTTTCTAACCTTAATTTAAAATGTATACCATTTAAGCATTACTCATTTCAATTGAAATGTGTTCATCTTAATATAATATAATATATTATAATATATATTAGTAATATAATATACCAAAGCAAATACAGATGCTTTACGATCTTTCAAAATTTATTGTTTCAAACATTAGTTAAATTAAAAATAATTTAAAAATAATTTATTTGATTTTAATTGGATTTAATTTTAAATGCATGTTGCTTAAACATTTTTTTGTTTAATTTCAGTAACATTTTTTAAATGAATAAATATATAGTATATATAATATAAACACTATTTACTATTACAAAAATTTTAAAAAATCTATTTAATTTAATTAAATATGTAAATTATTAACGCAATATATTACGCATTATATAATATACATATATATGCACATATATATAATAATATATGTGCATAATAGTCAGAAAGTTTCATATTAGCACATATTAAATGTGCTAATATAATAACATTTAAAAATATGAAATTATATAATAATGTTTTATACTATATTTCATATATCCCTAACAGGTAAAAACATATAGAACATTTGTCATTAAAGTCCTCAAGTATTGATTACTGTGACTAAAAGAATTCATCCTCATGAAAGCCAACAAGAAAACAAACGTAAAGATGATAAGTGGAGCTAATATATGGCTCCTACAGATCGATCTGCTGTAAACTAACTTCATCCTGATTCTAAGCACACTGTGAACCTTTACTCGATTCTCGTATGCCCGTAAACATGCTTTCCAGACCTGCAATGATCAGAAGACCTTGCTTAAAAGGTTTGCCTGACCTGTAGCTGCACAGACACGTCAAATAGACCCTCAACATATTATTAAAAGCAAGAAGGCGGTCAGTAATGAAAATGCGGTAAACGTGTACTACAACCGCACTGATTTACACACATATTATTATCACCGGACCCTTAAAGTTGTATGTTTAGCAGATCCGTGGATGTTGTTTGTGGTGCATTATTGAAAATCACAGTTCAGCAGAGAATTACAGGATATTACAGGATTATAGTTGCATGACTGCTATTGCACACAGTGACACACATTTGAGGAAAAGTAAAATATTTACATCATTCGAAAGAAAGATTAGACAAAATTGGGATTTGCACAGACGGATTTGCTCTTATTTAAACACTGACCTGTATTTCACCTCGAATTGAAAAAAAAACAAACATCTAAAATATGATTAAAATGTCATGTGTTTTAAGCCATCACCACACGCGAGATCAAAATTCAGCATTTCCAGTTCTGTGCTGAGGGTGTCCGGCGGGGATAATGATATAATAATTAAAGTGATTAATGACCATATCTGGCCATCCAGCTTATGATGTTACCCAATGTAAGCGCCAGTAAGACGTTTTTTGCTGAATATTGCATTACCCTCGCAGCCACTGTGTACATCAAAAGCCATATAATATGACTTATTTAAGTAGTTTTCTCATAAATGCTGCATTTTAATAGTTTCTGTGTGCATCTGCTTATACCTAGATGGACAATTTTCCTCTGTTGCACAAAATATCTGGAATCTGTTTTCATCATGTATTAATTTTGGATTAATAAATGTTTGGCATGGCAATCCATTGTGGCACCAGTAGTTTACTGGGGGAAAAATGTCATTTAGTACCACTTTCAATGCAAATACATGATTTTTGTTGGTTTAAACTTTTTAAATGTCAAAGCAAACATATCAATAACAGACAAAATAATGTTTCTTTAATAAAAATATGCTTTTTCCTGCAGAGGTCAGTTAAATCTAATAAAACGGACCACAGGTCAACAAGCAAAAAGATGTGTGACCAATGAAAATGTAGTATTATTTGTTAATAATAAAATGTAGAATATATACAATATATTTTATTTGTATGTACTTTAATGATTGTGTTCATATTTAAAAAAAAATATATATATATATATATATATATATGTATTTAATTTCGATGTTTGCAAAAAAAGGGAAATATTAGAATGGGTTTAAACTGACATAAAAAAATAAATAAAATGAAATAAATGCACACAGGCATAATTAAATAAAAAAATATATTTATATAAAAAAAAAAAAAACTAAATAAAATATACAATAAACTGTATATAAAATAATAAAATAAACTGACACATATAATTTTTAGTGGTGAACAAACAAGGTTTCCTTTCCTTTCCCTGGCAATTTGCTGAAAGAAAAAAACAACCTCATGAGGGTCCAATCTAGTGAGCAGTAACGGATTTACAATAATTGTCACCTCTGACAGTGATCTATATCATAGTACAAAAAGTGTAATATTTCTAAATATTACAGAGATCAACTCCGTTCTTTTACAATAGCTACTAACACTGGCCATTGCCGTTTTTATAGTTTCATATAGTGATCATTAAATTGACAGCAGCAACTGTAGTATTCACAACACGACACTCCACAGCTGGGATGATTTAGTGGGTCGTGGTGTTCACAGAGAAAGCCAAAGGCCTTCTGTCTCTCCTGGTGTTGAACGTCATCAGTCATGACACCGAACTGATAGGAGAGACAGACGAAAGATAACTGCGCTGTCCTGTTATGATGCCTGCAAATGGAGTGTGAAGGCTTCTTTTTGGCCACATCGTTTCATGACAGGAAACTGTTCTGCGATAAGACACTTGAAGCTCTCTAAAGCATTTCTGTCAATTGCATCAAAACACTGGTGACATTAAGCAGGTTTCACACTGTTTACTCCAAGGACTGTGTGTGTTTTAATCATGCTAGCCCTTACTAACACTCAACCCAAAGAGATGTTTTACAATATAATAAAATAGTACATTTATGAAACTTGGGTAACACTTTTTTTAAACTGTATTTATTCCATATGTGACATATACTTACTATTATACAAAAATAACTAAATGCAAGTACACCTTAGCCAAAACCTAACCCTAACCATAAGGTTATGTAGATTAAGATTACTCAGTATTGTAAAAGAATGAATATGCATTTTCATTTAGACCAAAACGAAAATCAATATTTCCCAGGTCTGTGCACAAGTAACTGTCACAATCAGCTGGATGTGCCAGCACAGCTCTGGATGGCACTCCAGCTCTTCATGAACTGTGTGTGTGTTTTTGTCTGCTTTCATTCATGGACTCATGTCTCCGCCCACCTGTATGTTGCCTTGTTGTTTGATTCATGGTGCTTCATTGTTGGCTCCGCCCATTGACCTAGTTTGTTGTGTATAAATCCCTGAATGTGTTTGTGTGTCTTCACAATTCATCATACATCGTCAACCTGGTTCCTTAGTCAGGCTTTGGGTCTAAAATAATGTAAAACAATCTAAATAATTGTCTAAAATATAATATGACCCAAGAGTGATATTCGTTTTGCAGCCTGATCTCGTACATATTTTACGAGGTGGCTAATTTGTACAAATTCATACGACCTCACTCGTACAAATTCATATAATTTTGCTAAATCGTAGGTATTTTGCGAGTTGCCAATTCGTATGAATTTGTACGAATGACCTACACCTAACCCCTCCCCCTAAACCTACCTGTCACTGGGGTTTAGACAAAACATACAAGTGAGGTTGTACAAATTTTTTGCACGAATTAGCCACCTCGTAAAATACATACTAATTGGTCGTGAGGCTGTGTTGGGTTTTTTACATCAGTAAAGTCCAACATACCCATAATAGTAAAACACTGTCAATGTAACAACTTCGAGTGATTTATCAAAACAGTTGGGTGAAATATGTTTGGGGTTTTTTGGACATTAAAGGCACAATATGTTTTTTTTAATAAAATATCCAAAAACCACTTGCACCTTGTTATATATTTCGTGCAGTTGTACTTATGTTAACTCAAAAGTTCTGTAGGATTTGTAAATTCAAAGAAATTCCAGATTTAAATAATGAGCCATCCCTGTTTTTTGCAGCCTATCAATGACGTAATATCCGCACTATGTTTTCGCCTATGAATACTACGGCAACACACATGGACAAATGCGAAAGTGGTGGTTATTTATTGTGTATTTCCATATCATGGATCATGATTACACTCTCCACAAACCCAAAAAACTTAGATGTACACAAACTGGCAAGAAGATATTGAAACTGTGAACGAAATAAAGCGAGAACAAATATCCGCTTGGCGTTTATGAAATGAAGAGCTTTGCGAAAACCTCGGATTGGACAGAGAACTACGTGTTCAGTTTCGCGGGTGATTTGTTGACGTAGCTTGTCAGTGATTTACTGCTCTGTGCTTTAACTGCCGCTGCATTTGAAAACAGCTGATTTACTGATTTAGAAAGAACCGGCTTTACTAACGAGATGCGCATAATATATCGTTAAAAATATATCACCCAATCCTAAATCATGTACAGGTGGTCAGGTGATTAAAAAGATATAAAGGAGCTTTTCATCCGTGAACCTGATTTGTGAAAAGGACATCTCCCAGTGTTCCACGCTAGTGATGCGCGAGTCAGGTAATTTTCCAACCCGCGGGTCCTGCTTTTATGAAATTATTTGGCCCGCCCCAACCTGCTCCGCACCACTGAATCTATTGTTGCAACCCACCCCGCCCTGCACCCGCGACCATTAAATAGACATACTAAGCATTGTAAATTAAACGCAAACAGCTTTTATTTCAGCCTGAAAGTGCTTGGAAACATCACTCTGTAAACTGGCAACAACATTTGATTATGAATAAGCAGCGTTTGTAATCTAGTCTAAAGAATTGTTTATTTTAGATTTGTATAGGGCAGGCCTATAGTTTACAGCCTAAGCTAAAAACCATTGAAATTTTTTTTCATTTATCACGTGGAAAAAAAAAGAATGGCATCCACTGTACCAGGGTTTAATCTATTTCGCCTGGACTCGAGCACCGACCAGCAGAGCTGAATGTGCGCTCGCTTGATGCCCTTGTGGCTGGCAGCGGTAGCAGCTCGGCGCTTTCGTGACTTGTCACGTGACAACCCATTATCAAAGAACTTAATAAAATTTAAAAATAGATATTCCAAAATATTTAATATAGGCTACAAGGAATTGCACACAACATACATGGATTTTTTATTTGATTTAGTTTTTGGTTACCATTTCTTTACCTGCCCCAACCTGGGGTTCACGTGTTGCGTGACGACACGTGTATTGTTTTGTATTGTATTGTTTGTGCCTTTAAAACTAAAACAAGTTTGTTATAAAATGTCTAAATAGCTTTTTGGCTTTTTGCTAACATTATTCAGCGAATATTTTGTGTGTAGAGTAATCTCAGCGGAAAAGTTAAGTTTTGATTACAAAATTTAAAAATATTTTTTTATAATTTTTTTTTACCTTGAACCATGAATGCATTTATTAGGCACATTTGATTTCATGTTGACTTTTAAAATAACAAGCTCTTCTGAAAATGACAATTATAAGTCAATCCCATATTCACATTTCATTCATTGACACAAACATTCCGCAGGTGCACAGATTCAGGTAATAACAGCCTACATCACAGTGTGTTAAATAACACACAAACCACTGACTCAATAACACACATCTACATAAGTGCTTTCTTTTTTGCCTAAGGTAATATGAAATATAATTTTCTCAACCCACACACTCAGTAGCGACGAGCCATTGGATTTACTCTCCTTATTACCTCTGTAGAGCATTTAATTTCCTGGGCATTTAGGGCTGTTATTGCTGCAAGCATACGCATGTCAGAGTCGGCAATCACTCTGGGCAATGCAGCTTGACAGTGACACACTGCGACATGGTTCAGTCATGAGAATTCTCGCTCTCATGTGTGTGTGCATGTTTGTGCCCGCATTATTTTCCCTAAGCACACCAGCCACCATCCATCACTTCATTGATTGGTGTTGAGAAACACCTATGCTTGGGAAAAATGGTTTAAATGAAGTGTGTGCCATGGATGGGACTGATTTTAATCAAAGGCCCTTACAATAAATATGTGGCAAACCACTGAGGAAATCCTGCACGCTGGCTTTAGATCTGCTTTGAGTTCTCTAGGGGCCAAACTAATGATCTCTCTTCACTGTGCTAATCACAGTTAGAATAGCTTTCCCACGTGTACAAACGTATGCCATTAAACTGTTGCAATTCATACGCATTAGCTTGACCTCATGTGAGAAGATATAAAAAAGATAATATATCACACAGCGTTCTCAAACAGCTTGTTTATATTTATCTCTCAGTGACACTCAAAGACCTGCAAAGTTAAGGAACTTTTAAGGATGTGTGTGTGTGTATAAGCATAAAACATAATAAAAAAATGAATTTTGTTATGTTATATATATTTATATATATATATATAAATATATACACTTCACTCCAAAAGCCACTTTTCTAATATATATATATGTGTGTGTAAAATCTGTGAAATCAACAGTTTGAGTCTCTATTAATAAATGTAAACAGTAATACTGAAAATACATTCAACACCCTAATTTAAATAACCAAGTAAGGTACATTAAAAAAGTGTAATGTACCTAAAAAAACAGCTAAATAACTATCAGAATTAAAAAATGTTGTGCAGTGTTACTGCATTTAATAAACCCTGGCTTTATATCCACTGATAATTTAGTTTACTGTTTGTCTGTATGTGATTAGCTATAATAAATCCAGTGTTTAACCTTCAGTATTGATGTCATGACAAATACTTGTAACCCTAATAACATTTGGTTATAACCCATTACATATCCGTTAACTTCAAGTGATAACACATTACCCAAGAAACATAAAAATAATGAAGTTATTACAAACCCTTTAACAAACCAATAAAATTACTCATAGTGCTTGTATCTAAATAAGGGCTCAATATCCCCATTTCAGAACCCAAAATCACCCTCCCCCATTCAACATGTCCTCAACTGGGAGGAAGGATATACCCTACTTCCCTGAGCTCCACACCCTAGCATGTGCATCGCGCACGGAGAAAGAAGAGGAGAGAATTACATTTTGGCTTAAAGACTCCCGGAGGGATTAACCTGTGGGTGGGATCCCTCTCGACAGGCAGTGTTCTGGATCTCTGGAAGCACACTGCATTCCTTTGTGAGCTCTGTGTGCTAGAGCACATCTCCTGCTATTGTGTTGTGTGATCAGTCAAAATGCTCGAGTCAATATTCTTCAATATGCTTATTTATGCTTTCCTTTAGGGGTCATTAAAAACATTCTGATTTAGTTGTTTAAAAATAATGCCTTTAATTGTACAGTAAAATTAAAGGTCCTCACTCTCGGGCCATCCTGAATACATTTCTTGATTGGAATACTATATTTTATATTTTTTCCACTTGCAGTGGATCCTCTGTAGGGAATGGGTGCCGTCAGAATGAGAGTCCAGTAGATTAAAAACATCCACATGTGAGAGAATAATTGATGTGTGAGAATAACAGCATATTGACGTTTTCACAAAGCATGGATGGGAAGTTAAAATGTCTTGAATTTGTTCAGTAAAATGATGGATTGGTTTCATTGATAGCCTGGAGTTGCATTAAGTTGATTATTTATGGATTATTGTGATTATCTGCCATTTGAACTACTAATCTTATTAATCTTTTTAGATGAAGACACCAACTAATCTACATCTTGGATGTCCTAAGAGTAGGCTATGTATACTTACAGTACAGGCACATTTTATTTACTATTTCTTTAAAAACTTTAAAGGGTAGTTCACCCAAAAATGAATTTTATGCTTTCAGTTTTTCAGTAGAACACAAACTAAGATTAACTCAAACTGCTGCAGTCTGGAAGTTAAATAATGCAAGTCAATGGGCACACAATCTTTGAGAGAGAAAAAACATGCACAGACAAATCCAAACTAAACATTTAATGATACACTGATGCCTTAAAACACAATGCAATTGGTTTGTGCTAGAAACTGATCGGTATTTATGTTGAGATGTTAAGAATCAGTTGGACGTTGTGGTGTATCAGAGGTAAGACGATTATATAAATACTGTTCAGTTTCTTGCACAACCTGATCGTTTCTTGTCTTTTCAACCTGATCCCACAGCAATTTGGACATATTTATATGAGGTGGCTAATTCGTACAAATTCGTACGAATGACCTAAACCTAACCCCGCCCCCAAACCTAGCCGTCACTGGGGTTTAGACAAACTGGGGTTTAGATCACTGATCACTGGGGTTTAGACAAATTGGGGTTTAGATCACTGATCACTGGGGTTTAGACAAATTGGGGTTTAGATCACTGATCACTGGGGTTTAGATCAAATGTTCATTTTTTGGGTGAACTATCCCTTCAACTCAGCACAACTGAAAATTATAAGACTTAAAAGACATTACTTAATTTTTTCCTTTTTAATTCCTCTGTGGCTCATTCTAAACATCTTCTGGCTTGCATGCAGGTGAGGCGGGAGGGGAAGTAGACTGAGGGAGACAGGAAACAGGAAGCAGAGGCAGGAATAAATGAGAGCTGAAATAGCGAAGGGGGTAATTTCCCTGCTTCAGTGCACGGGCCTACTACAAGAATGACAACAACTCAATCCTTAAAATCTAGATCCTAGAGAGCTAAAGTAATTTATGTAGGATTCATAGAAATTAGACTAAAATCACATTACATCTGGCTGCTTCAACAAAAGGGAAGCTTTAAGGCCTCCCTGGATTTTTCTGCCAAAATAAAAACTTAATGGTCTAACATTAAAAAAAAAAAAAGATATTTTTGAAATACTTATTTTTAGTTTACAGTGAAATAATGACTAATATTATTTTTATTAAATATTTTGAATAATAGCAATATCAAATAACAACAATACTTATTCATAATAATGCTTATTAATAATGATTTTTATTTTTTTTTTTTAATCATGCAGCCCTAATACTTTTTTTTTTTGCAGCAGGCTTCCACACACCATCAGATCTCATTTAACATCTTCTGTTTCTTTAATACTTATGTTTCCTTTCCCCACCAACTACAGTACTGTAGTGTCCCCATCTTGGAATGGCTTGATGGTACAACCCAGCGGGAACAACATGAGGCAAGGTCACAGTACGCCCTCCACCCCTCTAAGCAGGAAGTGCCGATGGGCCTGGCCCATCAGAGACAGGAAGCACAAAGTGCAAACCAGCATCCACAACCCACCCCTCCAACCAGGAAGTACATAGAAATCTCAACCTTGCTCGCATACCAGTAACAGACCTTTAGCATAGAACTTCACACGAGGCAGACATCTTTGGCCAATATACCTTGAAATGAACAGTTCTTAAAAGAAAAAAAAAAATCCCAATCAAAAGGTATGATTATTTACCGCTGTTAATAATCTGAGCTTTGAAAATGCAATGTAGGCCAAAGTGAGATCAAAGACCCCCACGTCTGAACCTTTAAGGGATCCCCTTAAATTATAAAGGCATAAATATAATTTCCCATAAATATAAAATCCCATTTATATACTTTGAGAGAAAAAAACATATTAATAAATTTGATTTGATACTGGCATTAAAGCAAAAGTGCATTATATTATATATTATATACCTGAAATACAAAATTATATGGATTGTTTATCTTTTTCTACCTACAGTATGAGTAACATACATGTATGCACACACACACACACACACACACACAAACACCTAGTATCATTTAAAAGTTTTAAATCAGTGAGATATTAATGTTTTTACATCTCTCAAGCTCATAAGATTGCATTTATTGGATCAAAAATAAAGTAATAAAATATTATTACAATTTAAAATAGCAGTTTTTTATAACGTAGTTTAAAATGTCACACACAAACACACACACATATATACAGTATATATATAATTATACAATCATTTAGGAGGTAAACTTATAGATTTATATCTCTAGCTTGCTAATATAAATAATTAGTCAGCATGTATTTAATATCTTGCATTTAAGTATAAAGGCCCATAATAATAATAATAATAATAATAAAAATAATAAAACGAACATTAAACATTAAAACATTTTAATCTTATTTGTATGTGGACCCCAGTTTGAATCCCCTGATCTGTTATTTAAAACAATTCTAATTTATCTCCACGGTCCCACGCAGACTACACCTGTCTCTCTACAACTTATGAAACTGAGGCGAAGGAAAATACTAAGCAAGTAGACCAGACACACAACTGATGGTTGCTAAATGATTACACTCTAGCCAACATCTGCTTAAAGTAAACACATCCATCAAGTATTAAATAACCTAATATGTGAAGTATGCGCGACAGGGGACGATTCCCATTTTAATATTAAGTGTCACTGGAAGAGAGAATATTTATCGAGACGACAGACATTTATGCAAACACCTTGGCAGGCCTTTGTTTGTGATATTTTTAGCACTCGATTCAGTATACCTTGAGATCACACACACACACACACTCAGATACTGTACATGGTGTAATGATGTTGTGAGTGGTGCAGATAAATCACGGACGCTTTAATCAAACCACAAAGGTATAAGAGAGTAATCAATCATTCAGTGCTCTGTCTCTCTTTTCCCTCTCTCTTTCCCATCTCCCTGTCCTAAGCAGCATCTCTGCAGTGTCCATGGGTATTAAAGGTGTCAAATCCTTTCAAATGCGCTACTATTATTATTATTTCTATTGCAGATACTCTTTTATGCCTATTCTATGGGGGCCTAGGTGTCACAAAACAATTAATTTTTTTTTAGGCACAACAGAAGTGAACTCAAACATGTAAACATTCAGAAAAAATATTTAAATGAATCTATATTTGAATCACTAGATCACAACTTGTGAGCAACTGATATAAATATGTCAAGTCTGCTATTTTATGGACTGGAAGAGATGAGGATGTCATTTGGGACAGGGCCTAACTTTACCCCATCCCACTTGGACTATGCACTCTTAAAAACAAAAGTACTTAATTGGCATTTATGGTTCCTTGAAAAACCTTTAAAGTGCCCATATTTTATGGATTTTTGACAACTACCTCTCATGCAGTGTGTGACACAGCTCTAAGTGAATGAAAAGTTCACAAGGATCCTTTTATTACTACTGTATGTGTAAAAAACACTGCTTAACCCCTTAAGTTGGTTTTCTTGTTTCCCAGTCTGTCCAAGCTAGATTTTAACTGGGTAGCCAGCTGGTCTCTCAGAATTTGAAAAGTGCTCAAAATTGAAAACCATGCTAAAGACCAGCTTGAACATGCTTGAGGAAGATTTAACAATTTTTTTTAACAATTTTTTCTGCGCTTGAATGTCATTTTTATTGTCAACTATGGAGCAGGAGCAAAACTGACGCAAGAAAAATCATTAAGGATCCCAGAACTCAAGCAAAAACAATTCACTGCAACTTTAGGATCATGCATGTTGGTAGCAACTCCTCCTGAGACATCCAGGTCTTTAATGAGGAACCTGTACAATACTCAACAACAATATATCCATAACAAAAACCCATGGACACCTTCATAAACATACACGAAACACTCATTTTCAAAAATGCATCATTAATGGCATTTCGTTGAGTTCCCTAAGGACCAGTACAACCACATAAGATGATGAACAAATGTAAAAATCCAAACTAATGTCTATTTCCATGTCATGGCACACTTCAATTGTGTTTGATATATCTTGCTGGGTTTTAGTACAATTAACATCACAGGCACACAGATAAAGGTCACAGCACTTAGTATGTGTAGGTTTTATATGTGAGACAAACCACAAAAGCTTGCAGCTCAACAGAATGATGGAGAGCTTCAGTAAAAAGAACATTTTATTCTGGATTCTATGGGCCTTTTGCTTGCTCTTTACACTAGACTAGACTAGACTGGTGATGAATGATAACTCCTGGACCGCACTGAAATGACATTGAGGGTATCATTCTGAATGACCTTAAAAGGGCAGGATTGATAGATAACACAAACCATATATTTGTGCTACCAGGCCCAAAAATATCCTATTACAAGGATATCAAAGTTATTTTTTAAAAAACATAGGATGACATTGGCAAAAAAACTAATATTATTAAATAAGTACTGAATTTTGCATGTATTTAGATTTACATTAGAGATTAAAGATGCGTCTTTTCAAAGTAAGCATCCAGTACTTAATTGTATCCATTTCTTTTCATAAAATTATGGAAACATACAGCATTAAGACATTACACCTGCACATTTTGTTGGGTTGTTTCATTTTTCCACTGAGATACAGCGGTTTCATTCTTTCCCACTGTTTTCTGTCTGAGCATTTATCACCACCTAATGATGAGCTACTGCAATGACATTCATTATTCCTAAAGTATATTAAATCTAATATGATGAATGAAAATAAAATCATTAAAATATAGAAATATATATTTATATATATTCAATGTCTTTTTCAAATCAGAAGGATAAAGTAACCATTCAACAATCAGCAATTGTAATTTATACATTATTATTATTTTTTGGTAAATGTAGGATGTAGGCCAAATGATTTTACATTTAATTACATATAGATACATCACATATCTGCATTTTGTAGGGTACAACAAAAAATGTGCTATTGCTATTTTTTTAAATAATAATGTTAATAGTTAATACTTGTTCAAAACAATTATTTTAGCAAAGTTTGTATTATTTTCTGCTTATTTTGAAAAAAAAAAAGTTTTTGTGCCATCTAGTGGTTTACAGAAAAATAATACCAAAGGCGCCTTTAGCCCCATTTTTTCCCTAGATTTTAAATTGTTAGTTTATGCGATGGTACGATCTGATTTTGAGAGAGTGTCCTGTTATCAGTATATCCTCCTGTCCGACTTTTAAGCCATTTATCAAGTAATACGTATAAAAAAAATAAAAAAAAAGCAGAATCTGTTTTTACGTACTGTCACTGTGATCAGACTTGTATCCCGCCACATTTCACATGGTTTAAACATTACTCATTTCATTTTCACAATCCTTTATGCATTAAAACTGAACGATCATAATTTCATTTATCCCACCATACACTTGCATGGCTCATATTTTCTCATATTTCGCAGCAGCTGACGCTTCATTGTGTACTGAGCTTATTACTGTGTTCATCTGATCTAAAGATTTTTAACAGCATTCAACCCTTGTGAGATGCTTAAGATGCACATTTTTAGATTTTGGATGAAACCCCGGAGGCTTGTGACCGTCTCATTGACTTCCAGATGAATAACAGAAAAGTCCAGAAAAGTATGAAAGACAAGGTCAGAAACTAAAAGGTCCAGAAATGTATTAAGTAAATAGTATTGCTACGTAAGAAATAATTGGCTTCAGTACAAGTATTGAAAAATAATATTACTCAAGTAAGAGTAAAAAGTAGACTGCTGAAAAACTACTTAAAGTACTGCGTTACAATGTACTTCAGTATTATTACTCGATTATTACACAAAATGAGACAACGGTGAGCATTATGGAGCAGGTTTAACACTGATCCTAACACTCATGTACTGTAACATTGACAAATGCATCAGATATCACTACAGCTGAATAACATACAGAGATGCTCTGACTGATGAAACATGGAAGACAATAAACACACAATCGCAATGCAACACGAATTAACATAGCATGTATCACAGTGTAGAATTTAATAAATAATAAATAAATAAATAAATATATATATATATATATCACTGTGATAAGAAACATGGAAAACCAGAAGCTAGGACAAGTAGGACAAAAGTAGGACAAAAAGTATTTTATTTAGCATGTTAACCTATACCTAGGCTTGGGAATACAAAATATATTTTATAAGTTATATAAGAATCAACTTATTATAAAATCAAAATTAAGATTCCTTTGTATGCATTTTAATATGATTTTAAACCATTAATAGGCTTTCTTTTATATTATATATTTTATATTATTTTATATTATGTCTTTTTGAGTGGCTCAGAAACCAAATACACTGCTGGACAAAAACAGATCATTTGTATTATATAATATTTTTTTCTGTGTTTTCCTAATGACAGTTTTAGGATTGGTTTTATACAAACACATAATAAATAAAGCAAATTAATTTATATACTGTAATAAAGGTTACCTCACTTAGCACATCATTATTGCTAGAATATATTGATAGAATATTTATTACCTGGAAATGACCTAATACAACATTTTTAGCTACAGTGATCATATTTCCCTGTCCCTTTTAGGTATTTTCTGCATGTTTAATA
>JAUCNO010000044.1:6002058-6022035 GCA_032353835.1 Enteromius viviparus
CTTTCAGAAACAGGCTTGAGTTACCCTGCTTTCCCGAGTTTGACAAACCTGCTTTTTGAAACGGAAAACCCAGAGTTACCCTTATCTCAGGGTTAAGAAACTCTGAGTTTTCACTTAATCTCCTTTGTGAAATAGGCCCCTGAGAGATTGAGGTGTTTTGTTGTTGAATGTATTAATGAACATAGCAGTAGTGATTTACTCCGGACATCTCAGTGACTGAAGATGCAGAAGATTAACATTACGTTTGGTTCTGAAGGGAAACGCAACCTTGATCAACCAAAATGCGTTTACGTTTGTGCGGATCATTCATGATCCAGCCTCACCTACAGAAGCAGTGAGTATAATGTCTTTTAATGAATGTTAGAAAATCGCATTTCCTAATAATGTGCTAATTAGCAATTTTCACTATGAATAAGGCTTAAACAAAGATCCTCCAAGAGCTATTAGGAAAAGAGGGGCGGGGTCAGCAGAACTCGTGAAGATTTAAAGGGGAAGTACACAAAACGATTAGAGTGATTTCTAAAGATCATATTAGCTTGTGGAAAATTGCTTTGACCCCTTTAAGATGCAAGCCAGTAATGCATTTTCCTAAGGCATGTATATAAAAAATGATTAAATGTCCTAATTGAACTATGGCCTAATCCTGGTTTAGGCCTGTCTGTGAAACCAGACAATAATCTTACGATTACTTAGTGTTCTTTTTTTTTTCAACTTTCCCAAGACTTAAAAAAAAATGCAAAGAAATTTATTATCACAGAGAATTTAATTGAACAAATGTAATGAACATAAGCAGTGGCTTCAGGTCAATCATTACCAATAGCCTTTAGACACATTCATTAAATGCTGGTTAAGCTTTTACCATACAAAGACCTTCTTTTGAAGACATTTTTTCCTTTAAACATAATTTTAAAGCTATATGGCTTATGACTTCTCTATTTAGAAAAAAGTAGTTAAAAACATACCTGTATATACACAAATACATATTTACAGTCTTGTTTTACTTTTGTCAGTGAAGTTTTCCATATTTTTCTTAAAGATAGGAGTACAGAGAGTGTATGCTGCTGTGCTGACAAAATTATCACCACACAAGTACACCTGAAGATGATAACATCAAGGACTTTTAAGTAAAAAGCATAAAATATTTAGCAAGAAAAGAGTACAAAAGAGACTTTCAAGCGCAACATTCAAACCCATGCAGATTTAGAAAGAAAAAATAGTAAACGGTCAAGATAAATGACTTTTATGATGGGTTTTCTGATTCTGTAGACTTTGCCCTTGAGCTGTCAGATCTTTCTTTTTTGTCATCCTTCTTATCCTTGCTCCTGCTTCTGTCCCGTCTGTCTCTGTCTTTGTCCCTGCCTCGTTCTTTGTCTCGTTCTCGGTCACGATCTCTTCTATCACGATCTTTTCCACGTTCTCGTTCACGGCTTCTTGAGCGTTCTCTTCTCCTGTCCCTGCTGTCTCGATCTCTGTCACGCTCTCTTTCTCGTTCTCTGTTCTTTGCTCTGTCTCGGTCATGGTCTTTTCGCTCTTGATCTCTCTCCCTGCCGCGGTCCCTTTCTCGATCCCGGTCTCTCCTCTTGTCTCCATCTCCATCTCTGTATCGGTCAGACTCTCTTCCTCTACTGCGATCTCTCTCTCTACTGTGTTCCCTCTCCCTTTCCCTGCTGCGGCCCCGCTCCCTATCCCTTTCTTTGCTCCGGTCTTTTTCACGATCTCTTTCTCTGCCCCGGTCATACTCGTGCTCCCTGTTCCAGCCCCATGATCGTCCACCATGACCACCTTCTCGATCTCTGTCTCTCCTCCTATCTTCAGATAAATCCCGTTGTCTCTCTTCAGACAACCTTGAGGAGGCATCTCTGTCCCGTGAACCACTATCAAATCTACTTGGACGGTTATGTGGCTCTGAACTATCTCTGGAGGAACAGCTTCGCCTCCGCATTTCAGGGGAGTGCCGTCTCCAGTGGTCATCACGGTGGGTGTCTGGGCTGTGTCCACCTATACGGCCAGGTATTGGGATGGGTCCTTCAGGAGGTGTTGGAAGCAGAGGTCCACGAGCCGGTCTAACATCTCGAACATCACCTGGGGTGTCATCATTGTAATTGAATCGTGTTGGCTGGCCAACAGGTTCCTTATCATAATGCCCTGGTGGTGGACCTCTCAGCCCACCAAACTGCTGCACCGAAGGTCCCCGGTGCCTTTCAAAGTCTTGAGATGAAGTTCCCCGTGGTTCCTCAAATGATCCTCTGTGTTGAGGTGAACCACGGAATTGGTTTGGAGGTGGAAATCGCTGTCCCGACATTTCACCTGAAGGTCCAGGGGGTCCCCTTCGTCCATCGAAGTGGTTTGGCGGAGGTCCTCTGAAAGGAGGCCCTTGTGAAGGTATCTGGGGCTTCTCTAATCCCTGATGATAAGAGTTTCCACTGTCTTCAAATTGATCACCAGGCCCTCTTGACATATTAGATGGAGGGCCATGATCCCCAATGTTATGAAGTGGAGGTGGACCTCTTGGACCAGGGTAGTGAGATGGTGGTGGTGCTCTATTATCAAAGTGATTTGGAGGGGGAACAGGAAATGGTGGAGGTGGACCCCTGGGTGCAGAGAAGTTAAAAGGGAGTGGGGGCCCATTAAACCTTTGAGCATCAAAGCTGGGAGGTGGCCTGGGTGGTGGAGGCCCTGGAGGTGGACCTCTTGGTCCGATATGCTGAGGGGGTATTGAATTCAAAGAATTGTCAAATATCTGAGGAGGGGGACCTCTTTGACCCATTGGTTGAAATGGAGGTGGTCCTCTTGGTGTAAAATTAGGAAGTGGTGGACCTCTTGGAGCAGCATCAAATTGAGAACTGCTACTCCACTGATTCTGGAAAGGCGGATACGCCCCATCTCCAAGAGGAGGAGGTGGACCTTGCATTGGGGGAATCTGTATTGGCGGTGGTCCTGACATTGGAGGAGGGAGATGCATGGGCGGTGGAACAGTCATTGGTGGTGGGCCTTGGATGGGGGGTGGACCAAGAATAGGTAGAGGGCCAATAGGAGGAGGAAAAGACATTGGAGGTGGAATGTTAGCAGGGTTTGTTGTTGGTATGTGTTGTATATGAGAGCTGTGAGAATCCATATAAGAGTTGTCTTGGATGACATCTTGTGGCACTCCTGAGTGTAAAGAAGATGAAGTACTGATTGTTGAAATGTTATAATATGTGGTTGCAGTGGTCTCAATGGGCTTCCCAATAGATGAAACCTGATCGGCTTTTGAAGCAGTCTGTCCAATGGATGAAATTTTATCAGCTTTTAAAATACTGGCAGAATTAGGCCAAACTTCCTCAAAACTTTTCATCTCAGATTCAATGGGGTCATCCTTCATTTTGAGTTCCTCTTCAGGTTCTTTTTCCATGTAGCTTTCAACAAACTCTGGGTCAATCTTTTCCCCTAGTAGCGGAATTGAAACCTCTGTGGTCTTTACATCAAGAAAAGGCACCTCTTCAGTACTGGTTCCTTCATCACTCTCATCCACCTCTTCAGGCTTGGATGCTTCAGGCTCCTGGATGGCAGGTTGCACTGAATCTAAGGTGGCAGTGACTTGCAATAGGGGCACATCTGTGGTTGCAGAAGGTTCCTCTACTGATGTATCCTCGGCAGTGTCCAACTGTGCAGTTTGTGCGTCTGCAACTGTGCATGCTTGTGTTAGTGATGTCTCTGGCGCTGTACCTTGTTGTGGAGATGGTTTGTCCGTAGTAAGAGGAGATTCGTCCTCTGCTTCTGTGGAATCAGATGTCTGTCTTCTACTTGCAGCTGCCTGTCTAGGGTCTCTACTTTGCCTTGGGTCTCTTCTCTGGTTAATAACTGGAGCAGCTGAACTCTTTCCCACCAACTCTTCAACCTTTTTACCAAGCTGCAGCAGCTGACTGCTAGCCAATAGAGATGCAACAGGCTGAGAAATCAAAGTCTCTGGTATTTGTTGATGAACTGGGTCCTCGTGCTTCGGTTCCTCAGTTTGTTTTTCCTCAAGCCCCTTTTGATGCTCAGATAATTTCTTAGCACTTGGGTCAACATCATCAAAAAGAGAGTCATCCTCAGGGTCATAAGCTACATCATCCACCACGGAGTTGACCTCTGCTTGCTTTACTGCAGTAGTTACTTTTGTTGTATCATGGATATTTTCTTTAGTATAGCCAACAGCTGGGTCATATTCTTCCTCAGGATCATATGGTCTATCATCTTGTACTTCAACCTCTTTACCCTTGGTTATTGCAAACTGCTGTACAATTGGATCTAACAGGGATACAGAAGGCACGTCGACAGCACTTTGATCTGAAGGTGATAATGATACATCAGAATCTTGCTTCTTCTTACCAAAAAGTGTTTTCAGGATTGTCTGAAGTGGTGTGGAAGAAGCCGTTGATGCTGCTGAGACATTGGAGGATGGAGAATTACTGCCTGTGCTAGTGTTGACACCAGGTGCTTTAATAGAAGACAGTATTGAAAACACAGATGAGACAGAACTTGAAGACTCTGTGGCAGTGAGGGGTGGAGGGGTGCCTGGGGGAGTTGTGCTAATGGCATCCAGACTAGATCGAAGAACTTTGTCCTGTTTTATTTCAGATTTACTAGTAGTGGGTGGTTTTGGAAGGCCTGTCTCATCATCTCTTAGTGTTTTGGACCGTTTTTCCTCATTCTCTAATGGGGCTCCAGGACGCTTCTTGTCCTTCTGGCAAATTAACAACCCAAGAAGGAGATTGGGACGAGCTGGTTCTAGCCCTGCAAAATAAAAATAAAACATTATTTTATCCATAGATCCATTGATTCATCTGATATAACACCTACATACCATAACACATTTTAGGTAGATGTTAATGGGCAAGAAATACACAATTAGAAGAGCTTGTTCCACATAATACAAATTACAACAAACCTTTTAGGTAAAACTTTGCTACAAATTGTTGTTGTTGTCGTTTTGTATTTTTTTTTATAAACCAACCAAATTACCCATAATGAGTAAACAATCATTTAATATGGGTTCCTACACAAATTAGTTTACCACAAAAGGCTAGTTAATTTAGGTATAAATATTTCCTTATACACCATAAACCCTCTTAATTGCATAAAAGTTATAGCTATATTTAATTAAAGATAACTACTCATATCCATCTAGCAAACTTATGCCAATATTGATCTTTTTTATTCACTTCTATGATTTTAATCATTTTATGCAACAATTTGTCTCAACATCAGAAACATAATTGTTGGAGAACATTAGTAAATCAGTTCCTCTTATTGTTCATATTAGACAATTTCTTTTTGTTTTTAAAAAACAAAATGATGTCCAACATATAACTTACCATGGTTGCCATGATATTACTAGTTGTCCGACAGCAGACAGCATAAATGGGCATTTTTTACATTAATAATAATCAGCAAGGTGGCAAAGGTTATATATTACATTTATAGGTACACTTAGAGAAACTCCATTGTAAACACTTGTTCTTACAAAGAAATATGAACCTGAAAAAGTAAGTCTAGGACACAAATATCTAGGACATCAAACTTGGATTCATGATACATTTTATTGGAAAGTTATAAAATACATGACAACAAAAAACAAACAAACAAAGGAATTAAGTACACAAACAACTTTGTCTTGAACAAACTCATACTGTATTGCAGGACATATGATATAGCCATGGTTTGTTTTCCTGTTTGTAAATTGTGGAACAAGCTTTCAATTCGTAGAATAAAGAGTCGAATACAAACATGAATTTAATTCATACTTACCTGATGTTATCCTCAAATACAGCTTTCTATTAATAGTCTAGGGAAAACAGTAAGATATTTTTAACATCCTTGCTTACCTGGTCCATCAAACGGCAGAAGTTTCGCAGGAAGTGGGTCTTTTGAGCTCAGAGGGATGAGGTAAAGGTCTTTAATGCGCTTGTTGCTGTTTGCCACAACTCCAAACCGCTTACGGCTACTGAAATAAGAAAACAGAGACACATACGCCACCTCCTCCTCTTCAGTTGCTGGATGGAAACGAATTAGGCTGAGTTCCTGAAAAAAGAACACTCAGCATCAGAAAACAACACTCAGATGAATGAGGTAGTGTTTAAATCAACTTTGCTTTTTGAATTTAAAACTAGAGAATATGAAATATGTTTCTTCTTTTCATACTTTTGAAAGTGAAGTCTTCAACTTTCCCACATAATCCCATACAGTGTGTGGTGATATTCTACCACCAATATGAATAGTGTCAGGCAAGTCCTGCAAAAAAAAAAAAATGAATAAAAAAATAACAGCTGTTAAAATCAAACAGTAACATGAAACATACAGTTTAATAATAAGACTTTTTAAGTAAATACTTCTAAAAACAAACCTCCTTAATATGCTCAAAAGATCCTGATACTAAATAGGCTTTTGTGACAAACTTCGCAACAGAGTGCATGTTTATGAATCCTTTCCACATCATCTCTTGTCCAGACAAGAACAAAGCCGTTTCACCCTCAGGAGGGGGTTCTGATGCACTGATTTTAAAAAAAAAAACACACAATTTCAAATATTACTACATATAAAACTGGCAAAAAAGAAGAATGAAAGACATTTTATATTTATATATATTCCTGCACCTGGTAGTACTGGACCCATAAGAGGCTGGTTTCGGGATTACAGGTCTGGGTATAGATGCTGGGGCTGGAGGGGGCATAGGCAAAGGCCCCTTTGCTTCTACAACAACAGGTTCAACAGAGATAGGAATATTTGCTGGCACAACAGGAACAACAGCATCAGGAACTATCTGAGGCACAGATGAGCGGTGACCAGCAGTACGAGGATCCCTTCGAGTTATTGTAACGGAAGAGACTGCAGGTACAACAGCGGGGACTGGGGCCTGAACCACAGGAAATACACTGCTTGGATCTTCCACCACAGATGTAGAATCAGGCATGGGCGTCTCAAGACCAGAAAGAGATGAAACCTGAGGGAGATCAGCAGGGGATCTGGATGGTCTTGGCTCCGATTTAGGCTTAAAAGATTGCTCTGGCTTTTTAGGCAAAGACATTTTGGTTTTTTTAGATGGAGGCTCATCATCTGCCAACTTCTGGCCTGAAAAACAAGCAACATGTTATTTAAATGTTAGCTATCAAAAAGATCATCACTATATAAGTACAACTAGTAAAAGCAACTTTTCAGTAGGGTATGTGGCTTTTTATTGTGCTAATATAGTCCCACCTGTACAGATCTTGCAGTTCAGGTCAAAGAGATGAGCCCTGTGCTCTGCTGTAGTGTCTTTTAGCATACTACTGAAGATATCTGGCATTGAACTGCCTTTCCCAGTAGAGACTGGGGCTTGTGCTACAGAGGTGGGCCGTGTGTCCTCCTGGGAGTCCTGCTCGAAAAAATAAAAAAAACAATGTTTTTAATAATTTTAGAAGGCTATTCTCATACATTTAGTCATGTATATTTAAATGCACCCATGTAAAAGAAAGGGAAAATTAAGAAATGAAATGTTAAAATAAAGAGTGCATTCAGCAAAGTTGCTTTTGAAACTGAAATGACAGCAGGACAGACACAAAGGTGTGTGCAAGATTAAACAGATGCAGAAAGCAAGAAAGCCAGCACTTACAGCAGCAGAAGCCAAGAGGGAAGATTGGGAAGTGGCAGGCATACATACATCTCCATCAGACATGGGAGGAGGAGCCTCCTCCATGTCCACGTCTGGGGGAGCACACTCCTGTCTGGATCCACTTTTGGACTGTCCTGAGTGGGATCTCCCACCAACATCCAGACTCTTCAGGAAAAAACACATGATTTAAGCAAACAGTGCAGTTATATAGTTTACACAAATAAATTCTGGCTTGTTTTTACCTCAGAGATCTCTGATTTTCTCCAGTCTGACATCTCTTTGGAAAGAAGTTCTTCTGGACTCAATCTCACCAGTCTGAAAGGACTAATCTCGCCACCAACCACACGATAGAAAAGGCCCTGCCAAACAAATAATAATATAATTCTCTCCAAAACTTATAAAAGGTCTATATAGATTTCAGCAAAGCATAAACATACAAATAAAGTGACTAACCTTGTTTTTGGGGTCCTTCAGATTGAACATTAGGGACCTGTACTTGTTTTTGTATTTGTTATCAGTGTTCATATAAAGGTTAAACATCTCCTTCTCGATGCTGACCGCCAACCTTCCCACTTCGCTTTCAGACATGGAAAGATCATCACTGTCACTAACCCTGTGGCAAAAAGACAATTTTTGAGATTTAGTGTCATATTTTTGCAATTGAATAACTAATTTATTAATTGCACAAGCCAGAAGATCAAATGTAAAACTATGTAATATTTAATAAACAAAATAAACAAAAAATGATAATCTGAAGGTGTTTATTTTAACCATAAAGTTTGATATTAACAAGCGCCACACTGATTCATGAAAATAAATTGGCAGACCAAAGTAAATGTTACACCTCTGAAACATCTCTAACCTTTTATATAGGATATCAGTCAGTGATCGTCGGATGTTGGATCTCATCTGGTTGTTGGGTGGTGGCTGTGGAGGACCAGCAGGTGCACCGGTTGGGGTTGGTTTAGATGCTGAGTGCTGGGTGGATGACACTGATGATGGTGGGGTTCTAGAGTTTGGAGAGGGACCAGGCTCTGCAGAGTCCTTTTGCACCGCCTGTGGCTGCTTTTTTGGGATAGTAAAGGTGCTCTTGGCCACACGGAGAGCTCCAGATGCATGGTGGCGAGATCCCGGGGGGCCTGAAGGTGGTAAAACTGGAATTGGTGGTATGGGAGGTCCTGGCTTTTTTGGTTTGGCTTGTATGGGTATAGGCTGCTTTCTTAACTCTCTTCCACTGCTCAATGGTGCTGCACTTGTTTTGCCTTTGGGAAGAGGCGAGGTGATGGCAGCAGCTGCCTTTGTACCCTTAGAGCCAGGAGACTTCTTCCCACCTTTGGGGGAAACATTTGAAGTAGGTGGTTTCTTGTCAGCGGACAGAGTTTCCTTCTCTGGCTTGACTTCTTCATTGTCCTCCTTTTCTTTATCTTTTTGAGCAGCTGCTGGAAAACAGAGGGAATAAATTGATTCACGAACACAGAAATTAAATGGCAAACCTAAAGAATAAAAATATTACAATTCAGAATTCCAATGAACTTTACAGCATTGTTTTGATCAATCTGCACATAAATATTATATATATATATATATATATATATAATATGCTCAATTGTAGTGCCTTGCCTTAACACAGTAAAAGCTTTCTCAAATCTTAACATGACCACCACCAGTACCATTTAAATAATAGCATCAGACCAGCAAAGTGTTTAACTTACAAGCTTTATTTAAATTTTTTTTTTTTTTTACAATTATATTCAAGTCCGTATTTAAGGATAGTTGCCTCACAGATTAGTCCCCTGTATTTGTTTGTGGGTGGGTGTGTGCATGTACACATATAAATGCCAATCTTTATATTAGTCATAAACATGGTGTAAGAAGTGATTTGGTGTAAATACTGGAACACAGAACAGAACTATTAGTAAACTAAACTATTTAAATAATTATATATTTATTAATTATTAATAAAAGCAGAATTTGAAGGGTTCATTATAAAACCCTTCAGTTATTAAGTGAAGAATTGATTTTGAAGCCAAATTTAGATTCATTTCTGCTTTAATTACTTTGTCTATATATACATATTACACCTCTATCTCAAAGTGTGTGTGTGGGGGGGGAATCTATCAATAAAAATGTCAGTAGATTACAGAACAGATGACATTAAATTACATAAAACGTAAATATCCTAAATGTAAAAATTCATGGAAATATTACACAAGGACTTTTTAAATGTTTATCATACCAGCTGCAAGGAGAGAGAAATCCATTTCAATGTTCAATATGAAGAACACAGATATAATAATAATAATTATATATATAATAACTGTACAATTAAACATCACTTTCAATTGTAGAAATGCATCCTTTAAAAAAATAAAATAAAAAATAAGAGTACTCTCAAAAGCAGGCACACAGTGTACCACAGAGCGCCAATGTAATCCCATTCATGTGTTACCCATATCTGACAAATTTCTCCATATCTTGATCAGCACAACACAAACAACCCTAAGCAACCTAATGTACACTCAGTGCCACATTTAGGACCATGAAGAATGCTGCAAAGACTCGGACAAAAATGAATGGCATTAATTTATATTTTCTATTTTATCATGTTCTATCGTCAAACAAATGCCCCCCATTAAGCTTAAGGTATGCTTTTACTTCTTATGTTGTTTTTGCATATAATTAACTGAAAACTTGCCTTCTACAAGTCAACCATTCCTACTAAAATGCAGAAAAACCCTAAAATCTAAAAGCACTCAGCTTTCAAAAGGTACACTACACTTAATTTGCACTTTGTTCATATGTAAATATTAAATCAAGCATATCTGGTCTACATTCTGTGTATATGCATAAAAGCATCGTTTCCCTGTGTGCTGCGGTTATGAAGCTGTTGTGTGAATTCTGTTGATGTCTGCTGTGGGGTGATATGGTGTCCTCAGCTGTTCTTCAAACGATCCCTTCATTACTTCTGCACACTCACTCGGCTCTTGGACTTTCTGACATGCCACAGTTCTTCTCTCAGGCCGGCTCCAACGACTGTAGGCTTCTTTTCCCAAATCATGCTGAGACACTTAGCGGATGGCAGACAAACACCAAAAACAGGAAAAGGCCGTGCCATCCCATGTTGTCATCCAATAAACACTTCTCTCACAATAGAAGCACAGGGCCAGAAGAGTATTATCCGCAATTTCACTTTATTTTGAAAGCCACTTTGTCCAATGAGGATTTATAAATGCAGTGCATGCAAGTCAAAAGACTATCAAATTAAAAGCTGTTAGTTAAATAGTTAAAAGTTACATATTTTCATCATGTAACAGAAGCATAGTCAAATGTCCACATGATCAAAGATGTTCTATTCTTAGTCGGGGAAGGAGGGCAGGAGAAAAAGACACCAAACCTACCTGTTCAGGTGTGCGGTCAGTACATCTTTTCGGGATGAAGTTTTTGCCCCGATGATGGCAGGGATTGGAGATAAGTGACAATGGCATTCCATACATTGAGAGACTCAAAATCACACGCATACTTTGCTGGTCAGAAAGCTTTACAAAAGCATATCATGGCAAGGCACTACAGTTTAGGCTCAGATCCATAGGACCTACATTTTTTTAATCACTTATATAGTGCAAAACTATTTTACTTAAATACTTGGTTATAGACCGTAAAATACGGTCTTTATGCAGTTTAGATCTTAAATACTTACCCCTTAGCCATTTTTAAACTTACCTGTTCTGGAGCTGATTAGCCTGATACAGATACTTTCCAAATATCATCACCTTGCAGTGTTGCATAAAAACACTGACAAAATATTTAAAGATGTAGCACAGGGTGCCCAACTTAGAAAATTCATAATTATAGCTGTGCTCACATTTTTCAGCACTTTATGATATCCCTTTAAAAGGCACATAATTTCAAAAATCTCAATCCAATTTTTACCAGAAAAGAGCTCCTTTTTTTTTTTTTTTTTTTAAATCTGTGAATGTTCTACACTGCAACAATTTCAATCGGCTCTTCTTGACAGTTCATCATTAGTAGAGACGAGGCAATAAAACGTGGAAAACCCTCAGAGAGATACATACACGTTTTGTTTATAACAGATGCTGATATGGGTGAAGTCTTTTCAGGCGTTACTGCAATGTAATTATGGTCACTGGACCAGGATGACATGGCTGGTGGCGGCGGGTGCTCCTCGGCATGCTTGTCTTCATCATCATCATCTTCCTCAGTCCCAGATTCAGAGTCCTCCTCATCCCCTTGGTTAGATGACCTCCTTTCTGTGCCAGACCTCTTCTATAATAAAGGACAGAAAGCACTGTTAGCATATATAGATGTCCTAGCATTATAGAAAAAGAGCTGATACCTGTGTCTTCCTGATTTGTTACGCACCTGAATTAGCAACTGCTGAACATTTTGACATTACTTTTTTGTAAGGATGTTTAAATTAGTGTTTAGGTGTAATTTAACCATATGCACACACAAAATAAATTCAACATTTTTTTATATAAACACGGTCAATGTGCTACAATTAAACCAATACTACAATGATTATTATTATCATTAGTTGCCTATGAAGAATACCTTGTTTAGTGTTTTATTTGTGGTCTTTTTCTGTGCTTTGGGCCTGCCCTTCTCTTTCTGCTTGGGGTCTTTTCCATCTGTGGTGATGGTCTTCATGGCGGCAGCGGCGTGTTTGAGTATGCAGTCATTACCACAGTAGACGGAGTCAGGGAGCGCATCTCTCTCACAGCCAGGGCCGATGCACTTTGGAAGGGAAGATCCCTCAACTGCAGACACCTGCTGAAACTCAGAGATGTCAAACCTCTGTGGCCACAACATTAAATTGTCAGACTTTGACTTAACGAAGTAGTCATCCGCTGAAAAATCAATGACTGTGAAGTGAATTTGTGTGGAATTTTGCTAAAGGACAAAAATGTTACCACCCCCAAAATTTAACAATTCAAACAAAAACAAAAAATCTATGAAACTAAGGTGATTCTTGTAAAATAATACACCAAAAAAAAAAAAAATATTCTGACACCAGATCATTCTGAATAAATTAAGATTTTTTCATAGCATTTAGTCGAAGCATGCATATATAGATAAATATACAAAATATTATATACAGCTTAATTTTTTTTAATTACCTTATATTTTTATTGTTAAGGAATCACTCACCATGTTTTAATTACATATTTTTGACATTTACCATAACCTTAACATCATAATTACTTCCCTTTACGGGGTGATTTTGCAACAAACCCGTTTTTTCAGCAGGAAAGGTACTCCATTGGGTAAAGACATGAAACCCAATCAACCTCTTATTTTTACATGCTTTGTAATAGCACTAAAATGACTAGTTCTAGATGTTACCATCTCCCATAATTATGACTTACTTCTGATATTCTGATAACATTAACTATTAGTGGCCAAAACTGAAAATCCAAATTTTTCTGTACAATATAACACCGCAAAAACAAAAAGATATTATTAGCCACTTAATGACCATTACATTTCCAAAGAATATATAAATAAATACAATGGAAAAATCTACATCAGTAAATTGCAATTTAAGTTACATTACAATTAAAATTTCAAGCGATGGAACAGACACTAAATTCCTGTAAGAAACGCTAAGAAATTTCATGCACAAAATATCTAAACTGTTTCCAAAACCAACAGGAGGATTTCTTCAATCTCATTAATATACATGTAAACGAGTGCAGCATTCAAACTTGTGTTTCATACTGAGACATACCGGCTGGAAAATCTTTATTTTCTTTTTCCCACTAGGATTGGTAGCCTTCTCGATCCTGCCCTTGATACCCAGGTCATCGGAAGCTTTCTCCTCTGTGGTGGCTGAAGCAGTGCTAGATGGTGTAGCAAGACCGGAGTCACTTTTACGAAGGCCAGCTACTGGCCGTTTGCCATTCTCTGCAGCTGCTGTGGAAGAACCAGCCTTAGGAAACTGTCCCTTCTGTGTGTAGCAGTTTGGACAGACATAGTCCTCTCCGTTTCTCTCCATCAGTCGGCCACGTGCCTCAGAGATGCCAACGCAGTCGCCATGAAACCACTCCTCACAGCGATCGCAGCAGATCATAAACCTATGCACAAGGATTTAAATAATGACCAAACACCCTCAATAATCATTAAACCCACAAGAGATATGAGAACTTCTGCTGACAAATAATAAAAAGCAAGAATGCTTTGGACATTTATGCCATTTGGTCAAGACTTGCCATGTTTCTAGAATCGTGCTTTAGAAGGACAGCGCAACATGACAAAGATTGAGAACATACTAATACGTATAAGTGTAAATGACTCCAATAATTTATCAAAATATTTAATTGACTTCATCTTGGGCTTAAGAGACTTTCAAGCTAATTTATTAAAACCTATGATCTTAGAATCTAAATGCTCACTGCTGATGAATATGAAACAGTCATAATAGACATCAGTAAAAACAATTCAATTCTAAAAACATTGATCATTCAAAATGTTAGTATACTAGAACGTCACATGCATATGTGCTGCACTCACACATTGAGATATATCTTCATTGCGAAAACTCACAGATGCTCAAGTAAATCTAAATCAACTAAAATAAAATGTTATTTGCTGTTGACATTCACAATTAAGATTTTTTTTTTTTTTTAAATGGCAGTTCCTTACTGCAGATGATTAAATATTGAGCCCAAACACTAAGTAATATGAAACAGATCTTAGAATAATCATACAGTAATGTAATACAGCTTAAAAAAAAACACTATCTTTCTGGATCACATTTACACACGGACACAAATGGTCATATGCCAACCCAACCTAAAGTGTGATTTTCATGCATCTAGCTCATATCATACATGTTTTTTTTTATGTAACACAAAAAAGTACAATTTAATTTTAAAATGTTTATGATAACTTCCACAAGACCTTAGACCTTCAGAATTGTTTTCAGCATGCCATATCTAGCAGTGTTTCCCATCCCAAGTTGTCAGCCATGCAGAGAAAAATCATAACAACTTCCTATCACTATTTGATTTTACTATTATTATTATTTTAAATGTAGTGATACTGGTCATCCCTGTGTCTACAAATATATAACCAATGAAAAGCATTCGAAAAGCATACAAAAGAGCTCAGGACTCCACAGTTTAAAACTTATTTACAATGCAAGGGTAAGTAAATAACTGATGTTTAAATAAGAACAGCATTTATAAAAAGCAACTTTTGTTGTGTTTGAAGAGTAGAAAAGAGGTATTTGCCATCTAGCCAATATGTAACCCTAGACCACAAAATCTATATTTATACATAATCTGAAAGCTGAATAAATAAGCTTTTTATTGATGCATGTGTTTTGAGAAACATCACCTTTAAAGCTGTCCAAAAAATAAGTTTTAATACATTTACAAAATATCTTAAAGGAACGTGATCTTCAGTTAATATCCTAATGACTTTCTGCAGAAAAAAAATCTATACTTTTAATCCATACAATTTATTGTTGTCTACCGATACAAACATATATGTGCGCCTCAAAAACATTTTTGTAAGTTTTAAATACCCTGTGCATATCTTTTATACTATGAGATTTTAGGCCGAATGTATTAAACAAATTCTAAACTTTCATATTGCTAAAACACACATTATAACCTGTAAGCTGATGAACCTAATGCTTTACACTTATTGCATCATTCTAATGACAGACAAAACACATACCTCAGACATTCAACAAGAACTCCTTTTGAGCATTATTTTCACAAAAGTTCAAGTGCAACTGTCTGATCTTATATTGCAATACCAACTCTAACAAAGCAGTGTTTATTTGCAATTAAAAACAATGTTTCCCCCCTCTTTTTTTGCTATATTTCAGTGCTTAGTGGTGTGCCGTGGGATTTTTTGTTTACTCATCAAATCTGTCATTGCAGGAAAAAAAAGGTTAACACTGTTTTAGCAGACAATATATATAGATACCTCCTGAGCCTCATGATTTAGTTTAATCGTGAGATAAAAACAGGAGATGCATGTGCACGTAACTACAGAGTATAAAAACACTTCAGTTTAAGTCCTTAGTGTTTTCGCTCATTTGCTTATGACACGTTTAAACACTTTTTCTGCTTATGATTAAACTAAACATGTACAAACATGTTTTAATTGTCGTTATAACTACTTACGTGAGAGCTAAATACACTATAATAGTAAGTAAACATTACATAAAACATACACATTTATGCCAGTATAGTACATATTGTATAGTATACATTTCATTGTTTTATAATGTATTACTTAACTATGTAATATTTAAAGCAATTATCCCTGTACTGATTAAACAACATATGAGCTACTAAAATCGTGTGCACCTCCAAAGACACATACCTTTTGTTGTGTTTCTGCCTGCAGATGCAGTAAAGTGCGTTAGGGTCATAACCATCACTGTCAGACTCACTGGACGAAGACTCTTCGTCGTCGTCGTCATCATCCTCCTCATCATCATCCTCCTCTCTCTTTTCATTGCGGAGCTTCACTCCTACTTTGGGTTTAATGTCTTTTTTGGAGTCTTTACTGACTGCTCTAGTAAGACGTCTATTTATGGACTCGTTTGAGGTCCTCTCTTTGTTCTTATCAAACTCCTCTTCACCTTCCTCGTCTTTCATCACCACATCTTTCGCTTGTTCTTCTTTTACATCCACTTGTTTTCCATCTCCAGCACTACCCACAGTCTCAACATTTTCTTGCGTCTCTGTCGTTACCTCACCAGCCTCCTTTTCTTCGTTTTCAGAGCTGCCGTCGTCACTCACAGAGTCAACTTTAGGCTTTACTGCCCTCTTTGTCCTTCCCCGACCCCTTTTCTTTTTCTCTGGCGAGGCCACTTTCTGTTCCTCTATTTTAGCATCTGCATTTCCATCAAAGCTAGCTTCGGAGGCTGTTTCGGCATCAGTTGGGGTCTGGGATGGAGGATCCCCGCCCTCAAGTCTTGAGGGACAACTTCTCCTGCCCGTTCCTCTTCCTCGCTTCACAGTGACCAGAAACTCTTCCAGTTTGTCTGTGCGTTTCGCCTGCCGGCCGCTGCGACGCACTGGGGCGCCCTTGCCCTCTGGGGTCTCTGCTACCATTTCTCCAGGGATTTCCCTTTTAGCAATGGTGGTGCGACGAAAGCCCCAAGTCTTCTTAAACTCTCGCGAGGGCTTTGCGGATTTGTCAGGGTCCTCTACTTTGTCTTCACTAACATCACCTTGGTCTTTTTGATCTTTGACTTCTTCGAGGAGCGATGTTGGTTCTGTGTGTGAGAAGTAGCAAAATTATAGTTCAATTCAACAATAAACGATTAATCATCGGCATGCCACAGCGATGTGATTTGGGTGACAATTGATGCCGTGATGCATGCTTTCAAGCTAATAAATTAATGTAATGTTTTTTGTATTTTTACAAAAAACATGTTTTTTAACATGATTGTTAATTTTTTTTTTTTATGCATGCCCAGAACAGATTAAGAGACTGTTAAATCTCAGTGATTATATACTGTTTCAGTAATTTCTCAGTCTGAAACTCTGATTGGAGTAAATCCCACGGCTCTCTTGTACAGGAATGCATGTGGTGGAGTGGGCCGTGGGTACCTTGTGAGCTGGTATCCACAGGATCCTGGCTGGGCTCAGGCTCAGGGGCTTGAGTCAGCTCAGGGCTCACACTCTCCTCCATAGCAGAGAGACACACTATTTTTCAAACAGAATATCTATAATTAAGAAAGAAGACAGATTTAATGGAGAGCACAACTCCCAAATGTTACTACAAGCTGAAGTCACATGGCTTTCCAGCTGAAGGTGCCAATGTGTCTTTTTTCTTATGTGTCTACAGGGTATACCAAAAAAAATGATTTGGATGCTTAAAAGTGTTCTATCCCTGATCTATTGCATCCAGAGTGGTGTGTTAAATCAATATACACTGTATAAGGTAAGGGTGTGAGACAGATTATCTAAACTGTTTAGAATATAACTGAATTACTACACGGCTACACGTTACTTGTGCTAACGATGCAAAACTGGATTCCTCAAAACTAGCCTAAATTGCTTTAGTTGCTAGAGGAAATTGAAAGTCCAAAAATAAAGCAAAGAAACCGACTACCCATATTATGTCTGTCGTCAAGTTTAATCTATATAACTCAGAGAATGCTGCTCCCTAAATCTAATATTTCCAGATGTAAATTTCAAATTCCACTTACATCAGTGCACAAATAAACAAGATTTTTTTTTTATGTGAACCCTGCAAATGTTGTATAAAATGAGTACACTAAAAACAAAAAAACCCTACTCAATAGTCTTGGTTTCAGGACTTATTTAAAAATAAAAAAACAACAAAAAAACACTTGTATTCAGCAAAGGCAAATTGGACTAAAGCTATAACACACACCGTCTTCGAGCACTTTCCACAGACATCCATAAATCAAGTCCGTCTGCTGCTGAACTATTACTTTTGCAATTAAATTTATTTTATTTTTATTATATTAAATTTGTTGTATGATACTCAAAATTATTTTGAGTATCATACAACAGTGAAAAACATTGATAATTGCTACTCTATGTTAATAATAATAATAATAATGCATTCCTGAATTCCGTTACTGATGCCTTTTCAGCTGTTTTCATCATTGCAATGAGTTTACAAATGATGTTCCTGATTATTTTGAATTTCATAATAATATCCTAAATACATTGGTTTTAAAGCTAAACGAATTCACAATGCTGCACATCACGATTAAAGCCATTTAATTGAAAAGGGTAGCATTATTAAACATTAAAAAGATTTGTTCAAATCTTGAACAATGCAATCTAGAGAAGTAAGACAACACCAGCAGGCACTAACATGCACTTGGCAAAGGCTATAATGTGTCATAAGTTACATTTGTAAGTTTCAAGTTACCAGAACACAAATACTGCCAACAGTTGTCACAACAATAAACAGTAAAAGTGTAACTGAAGTTGTCAAACCATTTAGTTTCATAATAACATTAGTGAAATGCTGTACCTGTGTGCTATGAAGACGATGACTGGAGCTCTTCTATTTAAGATAGTGATCTAAAAACAACACACACAAAAATAATTCAATTAAGATGTAAGCTCTAGAAAGGTGGATACATTAACATATCAGGACATTTCTCTTTATTTACTTCATATATAGATTTCTGTATATAATTCATGTTACTTCATTCAACTAGCTGGACGTCTATCAAGTTACATCTGAATGAAAAAACAAGAGTAATCACTCCAACCATGTACTACTAATACTGTAACTCAATATCAACTAAAAGAGACATTGTATGTCACAAAATGTTGTATATTCTTTGATAAAAGCTCTGAATAGACAGCTAAGAGTGACATGAAAATTACAAATCAGTAAGTCCACGGTTAATACATTTGAACAAATAACCTGTTTACCACAATACTATGAGCAAAATGTTCTATATTTGATTTGGCTCTTTCTTGTTAGTGTAACTAAAAATATTGTTCAACCACTGCCACTAGACCCAACCAACTTCAAGTAAAAAGCCAGTCCTACACTTCAACAAACAAACAAAAAAAGTAATATAGGGCTGGGCGATTACAATATATTGAGATCGATATCAATAAACAATATGTTCGATAAAACATTCTATATTTTTTATTCTTCGTTGGAAATAAAGTTATTTCTAATTGTTTCTTATTAAAGTTGCGAAGCTCGTTTGGTTGCATTAACAAAGGCCCTCGCTCTCTGGTAACCTAGCAGCGTAGGGAGTGATACGCTAACAGCCAATCGTGTAACAGTATCACATTTGGTTGCGCCATATTGTTGTTTCGCGCCGGTCTGCTGGATTCCTCTTAAGCAGAAAATTAGTGCCAAAGCGTCAGTTCGCCAGTATGGCAGTTTTTTGGATATTATTGGTCTGACCGTAGTTAGACCAATGTCGTCTGCAAATTATGCAAGACCGTCGTCCCAGCCAAGACTGGCAATACCACAAACTTCATGTACCACCTAAGCGGCCCTCACCATTTGGAGCACAGCTGTATTCAACAAAACAACATCTGTAGCTGCAACACCGAGCAAGCAGCAGACCACCATGGAAAGGTACTCTGCATCAGTGCCTTATGATAAAGAATCTAAACAGCACAAAGACATAACGGAGACAGTTATTAACTGAGGGGATTGTTACTATGATCAGAGGAAGGTTAAGTTTAAAATAAAAATGTTAAAATGTAATATATTTTTCTCCTGGTCCTTATTTTAAATGGGTCATAAAAAATATCAATAATTATCGATATCGACCAATATGAAACAGTGATATCGTGATACAGTTTTTAGCCATATCGCCCAGCCCTAAAGTAATATATATATATATATATATATATATATAT